>KZ538039.1:0-106086 GCA_000934665.2 Catajapyx aquilonaris | reverse complement strand
GGGGGGGGGGGGGAGAATGGACTCATTGTCATTGTTTAGGGTTATCCAAGGACATGCTGGTCATTTTGGACTGAACTGTGAGGGCACTGCCAACGTTGAGGGTCAGTAATGACCGTGCATCGTTAGAGACTGTCATATAGCCAGGCGGCGCTATTTATCATGCAGGGCTTGGAATTCCCAGAAGGAAACACTCTGGTAATGGCTGCCATAATTTCTACTCAGGAGAAGTGCTTTTGGAGATAATCGAGGGCTTTGGAGCAATATGGGGATAAGTTGAATTTGTCAATACCGAGGCACCGATAGGCAAAACGATTCTTATCATATGAGTTTTATTTTTCAGGACTTCAAGTAATGACAGTCATTTGCGATGCCTATTACATTTCATAATCCTTTACTCTTAAATTTTTAAGTGAGCTGCCATTCAACTTATACTGTATATGAAGATTCAGTGAATTCCTCTGCTTGCGTAAGATTTTTAGAAGTTTTGCTACGCCCGAATGCACATATCTGCTAATAATTAAATAACGGCTAAATAAGTACTGACTTGAATTATTGAGTTGGGTAATAGTAATAGCCAAGTTTGTTCTCAGAACTGAAGCACTTGCAGAACGGGAGAAGACTCAGCAGAAAATACAGAGAGTGAAGATTGTTGCAGAAGAAAGAAAAGATTTGGTGCGAACGAACTTCGGTGTTGCCTGGTGAATTATGCATATCCCTTGGGGTGATGCATAATTTTGGTATTCTTCTCACGGAATACGGGAAGATCTCTTTTCGGAAAACTTTAAAGTTGCGCACTTGTCGATGAAAGACGCCTGTTACTGGATTACCCTACCTGAATCACATTACAAGCACTTTGATGTCACGTTAGGTCAAGTTAATTACAAGTAAGGAGTTTAGCATAACGGGGTGTACAAAGAGTCTTGATCGTGTGATGGCAGCGTGATGAAGGGTGTTCGGGACACAGACTGCGGATTTTTGCTCTTTCCCAAAGAGAAGCCTGACCAAAATGAAATTAAACCCTAAGCAACTCAATTAATGCTTGCAAGCTATTACGCATCATTACTGCAGAGTTTTAAAACGTTGGCTTACAGGTCATCCTGAATATGACAACTGAAGTATAGTGACAGAAGGTAATACGCTGCGGATATTTGTAGCTAGGAGGCTATTAAAGCAAAGCAAATGAAATCATGTGATGTCAAGTTACTTCTTGGAATATGGTAATTTAATTTACGTAGTCTTAGCCGTGCCATTCCCGAGAGTCGGGTGTGAATTTTTAACCGCTTCACCACGGTTTCAGTCGGCTCTGAACTAAAACTACTCCGCTACATGTGTTGAAAGTCAAAAGGAAGCAGCCAACGTAGCGAATCGTAAAAAGACCTGACCCTGACGTGGTCTGCTCACTCTTTGATGAAAGTATCATCGCTATGGAATTATACATGGCGACATATGAACATTATACACATGGTCTCACCACTCGCAGCTGGGCCGCATATTCAGATGATGGGCCAGTCAACAGTGTACTGTACGTATAACAAATTAAAAATAGAAGTAATCGACCACATTTGCTTGAAAACTTCACGTACTCGGCACGAACATTTCCATTTGCACTGGCAGAAAGTTTTACTCCAGTGAAGTGGAATGAGGAGCTATTTTTGGCTAGTGGTAATTAAAGCTGTTAATTGGAGATTAGCAGTTGTCTTGCAGCTGTAGATGCCACTGACAGCCATATCGATTATGCAATAGAACCACGAAGCACTGGGTTACGGAAAAGCGTTGGAGCGAAGAGTTGTAAGAGATTTTTTTGAAAGATCGCCTTTGGAGTCTGAGTCTGGTTCACAGCCAGAATTGACACTTGACTATCGCGTAACCTGTCAACATTATATCCAAGGTCCGACAGCGCCTTTTAACGCTATGATGAGCACAAAGACTTTGTTCTGCAGGATCAGAAAGTTTCCCAGTTATTGTACAAGTTTGCGACACCTTTGTTGGCTCGAATAACTGTACTCAAATTGAAATGTCTGATCTTCCACGCATTAATAGCCTGCTGGTAATAATAGGATGACCATTGCACTGCTGAAAGTAGACTGCGGATTCAACGTTACTACTTGCGGGCAATTAATTAAACCTAACAATGACGAGGACACGGCCACGGTCTATTGTGGTGTGCTCCCGGTTAGTCTACTTTTTTGTCGTCGCCACTGGTTGTTTAGCAGCCACATTTCCAGACAGACCATGGACCACAAGTGAAGTAAACAAGCTGTCTAGGTTAGTTGCGTGATGCATGTTTTATTATTGTGCTAGGTAACACATGAATTCTGACTATGAGACCCGGATTCTGCAATTGTTTAGCTACAATTGAGTTATGTAATGAAACAAACTTCCTAACAATCTGTGGAGACGGTGGAGACAATAAGCATCGGTACTCCAAAAGTAGCCTTGTTTGTACAGTATACCGCTCCGTATTGATCNCCCCCCCCCCCCCCGAAAAATGCGATTAGCCGATTATTGATAGAAAACTGCCAGGCCCTAGCACTTATCCTAACTCAGAATGCAACCCAACAGCCACAATTGCTGTCCGGGTGATATAACTTACAGGGGCAAAATTTTACCAACCTGTGCTCAACATGTGGCAATGGCTGCTTGATATTTTGAGTTAATTAATATTTGCAGATGTCATGTAGCAGCATTGCAATTAGTTACTGAAAATTACCTACGTATGACTTCAGATTTAAGCTATACGAACTCTAACCTTAACCCCACCCAAAGTGCATTACGAACCAATATAGAAATGGATACTATAAATATTTCAGCGAGCTAGTAGCAGGTCAAACGTCACACAAATAGCTTTTGTCATCCTAGATTGATTACTGACTTACTTCCCTATTGACCTTTATGAAACGTCGTAATGTCATGTTTGCTGTTGATGCACAACGCCCTGCAATGGGTGTTGCGGTATTCCTGACCTACTCCCCAGTTCAATCACGTGCATAATGGAAAAGGCCCATAATGGTAATTGTCGTGTGGCCACGCCAAAATGGCCCCAAAAAGGGCTGGGTCGCTTTTCCTCCGGGCCAAGGAGAGCTTTGGTGGAGGAGCCACTCTGGCATTTCTACCGCGATTGTAGGATCAATAAGCGAAAAAGGGGTAAAGCGAAATGCTGAAGAGGGAACAAGAGGGCGGGGTGGGGGAAACTTTGCGCCTTTATTACCCCAAAGGAAAAATTTTTTACCACACTTTTTCATATCCTTTTCTTTCGCTTCTGGCGTGCGGTGGTTGCGACGAACGCTGTCACCTTTTCCTGCTCGCTGACTCGATCACGCTTCTTCGAGTGTGAACCCATGACACATTGCCTGGATACAAAATGTCAGCTTTCAGAGGCTGCCATGGATGTCCGAGGTGGCCTTATTTTTCACTTTCACGGATGGGCTTTCCTTCATGATTCTCTCGGTAATTGCAGCTGCGAAATTGAGGCTTACTTATTCATAACTATCCTGAAGGCAGTGCGCGAGTTCCCAAATATACAGCATGACGTATAAAGGCCCGTGGAGAAAATTGCACCCCTCAACCCCCCTCTCTTTCGATATGTTATAGACTTTCATTTCACAACACACCCCGATGAGAATAGGGGCCCCGAGTCGATACACATATACGCAATAACTTTTGCCAGAGTAATAGTGTGGAACAAATCGGACTTGGCTGGAGCTGTGGGATTTGCTCCAAATTGAGTGCTTTTTCAGGCCATGAGAAAGTGCAGCATGTTCCGGGAATACAGAATTAAAGAGGCATGTGCCTGCCCGTATTTGCTTAGTAATGCATTGGGGCTGATAAGGAGACTTTGCGAGGCTTCGTTCAGCCATAGATAAATTTTTAAGCAAAAAATGAGAGAATAAAATGCAGCTGGAGTGTTTCTGACATAAGAGGCGTCCTTTGAACGTGTGACAGCAGGACACCACCGTGGATCGAAAGTTCTCAGACCTTGTCCTGGGAAACGCCCGCCAACCGCATTCTTCAGCTGCACGAACGAACTGGAGCCCATTGACCACTTGGCCGTGTGATGCTCATACCAAATGGGGCACAACATAATTACCCTTTGAGATGAAGTTTCTCTTGAGAAGCTGCCGAGGCTGGGAGGATTCACGGTGATAGTCTCACGTCACTATTTGAATGTTGCAAGATCTGAAAATTTGGGCGTATTAATATCGGATCCCTTGCATAGAGCTAATAAATAATACAAGGGATCTGATTGCATGGGCAGGATATAGTGCAAATGTGTGCACTCTCTGGGATCTGATGGGTATTCCCTTTTTTTAAATATGAAATTATTCTAGTTCATTTCGGTTCTATTGTGGAGATCATGGCATTTTAATTATTGTTATGCTATGATAAAGAATATCCTGTGCGTCAGGAGACCCACATAGCAATATTGTGTACTTGGAAGATGGAGTTACCGATAGGATGGTTCATGTTACTCACATATATGTCCAAACCAAAATTGCCGTGCGCTTATCTCTGTAATGGAGTCGAAAAGAAGTGCACTGGTCCAAAAAGTCTGCCACTTTGAAAGACCGATAAATCAGACTTGGGGGTAAGTCATTTTAAAAAGCTGGATCCATACGAGCTGTATTTTTTGATGACTTCAGAAGTCCTTCGTTTATTGACTTCTTATATTTTACGACCTTTTTTTAAAGTGCTTTTAACGAAGAGCGTTCAATAATTTTTTTATTACGATAAGTGCGCGGGGCTATGATTATTCGTTTCTGTACATATTTTATATTGTTCTTTTGGCTATTTTGATCGACACATGTAAAACTGTTACGTTGTGACGTATTAATCATTAATGTACTGTAAGCTGTGCACTTAACAGGTTATGTGAGATTAACGTATGGTCAGGCTTCGGTGAGCTAAAGGGCAAACAAAGTTATACATGTTTTATAAACGTGTAAGTGTGTATGACAAGCGCTACTGTGCAATGCAAAGCTACTGAACGTGGTCCGAATTTAAAGCGTACATGAAACTAGTTGCATTATGATAATGGTAATTAGTACGTCACACAAAATATGGAGCCCGCACCAGTACGGTAGTGGATAGTGGTTTTTATTTTAAAAATCTTTTGGAGATACCGGTGCGGTGGGGGATTTCCCAAATCCTCAGTTCAAGAGGAAACCGTGGTAGTCATGGGTTGTTTACCACAATCAGTTTAATGATAATCGCAAACCCTTCAACTGAAGACCCTGGCTGAACTGTTCTTTAAACACTTGCTGCAGGGTAAATAATAATTGATAACTTTTTCCCTTTCCCTTCTCATGACCTGGGGGCCTGGGCAGTGCAGCGGCATGGTATAGCCTACAAGTCGGTTTTCTCTTTGATGTGCCTCTGAAAGAGTTGTACTTTATAATGCATAGGATATGCACACTGCACAGAAAACTGCTCCTTGTTTATAATTCTAGGCGAAATCCTTTTAAACAGCAGTAGCCTGAGCCGTGGAAATGTTCCACAGAGAGGCCGATATTTACAGAATCGTGTAGTTAACGGCGTACTTATATCTAAGCCAGTGCATTTAGCTGAAAACAAATACGATATACACATCATCAAAAAAATTCATCTCAAGTTATATCAGTGTGATGGAGACAATGCACGTATTGTTCAACTTGCTTTTTGTACTCTCCTTTTTAGAGTATGTTGGGCAGGTTGACTTAAAACGAAACTTTCTTCGATTCATCGAAGTCAGTTTTGAGGTTTCTCCATCACTTTGTCATTCTGGGTATTGTGCACTGCAACAGTGATTGACTTTCTCGTACGGAAATACTGTAGTAATGCATCGGTGGAGACCTTATCATAACAGTTTCACATTAATATAGATTGCATCTGACAAACAGTTATTGCCATAGCATCGCTCATTATCGACCCTGTTTGCCTGCATCAGATGTTTTAGAGGAAATGCGTAGTGGTACAGGCATGATGTGCCAGTTTATTTTACCTTATTCTGCATGCTACAAATGCACGTACAGATACCGTACTTCCTTGCATGCCGCACTAAACCCAAGGGGGTTGACATGTGCCTCGCTCTGCAGTATTTTACACGAAATGTGTAGGGCACGTATAGGGTCGTGTTAAACTGATTAGCCCTGATGCGGACGTGATATTTTCGCCAGACGTCATAGTACAGGCAGTTCTCTATCGCCTTCTATACCAGTCTGAATTTAGACTTTGCTGGATTAGATGATCTATTGTCTGAAAGCAGCCAATCTGAACAATCTCATCTGCACTGATCGTGGCCTCTAGGTTGGAAATAATGAAGCATGTGATTGGTTTTTTTCCCCAAGCAGGCGCTGATTGCTGCCATCTGGCGACTTGCTATAGGCATGCTATACTAACCCATAATGGCTAATTTGATGGTTATTTCTCAGAAGCACTCTGGTATGTCGACACTTGGTACCAGATATCTGCTTTCGGATAATCGGGGGAATGTGATGAAGTATCATCGCATTTTTAAAATCGAGAAACTGCGCTGTTTCAGCTTATCTGGATTTTAAAGTCTATTGTGACATTCATTTTTACTGGCTGATCCATCGTTGTATTAAAACTGAAAAAACCATCTGCCGTGTCAATATTTGAGAAGACGGGAAGCAGTGAGTCGATGTTTTACCTGACACTTATCCGTGCTTTCCAGTGTTTCCGTCGGTTGTAAGAGATGGCACGTTTCTCTAGAAGACACTTAGGGTTCACGGCAGGCTGTCGTGTAACGTTATACCTGGCGGAAATTGACGCCGTCAACCCACGTCGGAGTTTGCCATTAAGGCACCTGCCTTGTAATATACGAGAATAAATGCCCATGTCGACCTTAAAGGTCATCATATACGTCTGACAGTTCCTTCATCGCGCAATATTTATTTGACTCAGGGTATACCATTGTCAATATCTGCAATCAGAGCTGGTTCTTCGTGTTCTTGGCCGGAATTTTATTTTTCTCAGAGTTTTTTTGAAAAGGAGGGAAAAACTGGTGAAGGTGAGAGATGAATGGTTAGAAATTGCAGAAGAGGCAGGAAGGAAGCCGGTTTGAGTTGAACTTATTGGATCTGCTGGTACGAGATGAAAAATCCGATGATCCCCCGTGGTAAGCTCAGAGTCCCCGGGGGTGGGTTCATTACTTGGATGCTGGATTGGTGCTGGAGTCTTTTCGGAATTCTGCCTCCAGATTTAATCCCGGCTCGGTTGCTCCTCCCGAGAAAGGAAGCCCACTCCTTTAACGCTTTGGTAAATAATACGGATGATTCTGGAAAAAAGAAAAGAAGAAGACGTGGAACTGCACACAAGACCCAAAGGATGAGCTCGGTTTGGAGTTTCATTTTGAGCCCAGTTGGTCGTAGGTCCCAGATTTAGGCTGCTCTACACCACGATTACCCTTCAAAGTGGAGTTGGCGGAAACACTGTAACCGAATTTCCTGTTTCCTCCAACGCTACCTATAGTCAGTGTTATCAAAATGTTGCTGGGAAGTCCCTACAAGAGATAATTTTATCATGGGGCATAGAAATATGGGGAGGAAAAATAAGGCGCTAGGAATAGTCGGATTTTTCATGTTGTTATGAACGAGGCAGGTTGAAAGGTGTCCAATTAATAACAATATGTACAGTAACTGTATTCATATTACTTACCCGTCAAAATTACTGAGGCTTTTCCAACATTGGCGGTCCGATATAATGCGCACTATGTTACCGCAAGTTTAACCAACCAAAAATCATAAAAGTTAACTTTAATGCCTTTTGGTTGAACTGGGAGTTTCATGGTGCTGAAAGGGCTCGTTTGAAAATAACTTTAATCGGGTTACCTTTATTCAGGTGAAGTTGCATGCTGGAGTGGACTAGTGGCCCACCACCAAACTTGCCCCTCTGACTTTTTTTTTGCGGCGTAGCTGGGGATCATGTATGATTAAAATGTGAATATGAAAGGACTATAGCTCATTTAATGCTGCGAAAGGGCAGGCATTGCATTGCAGAATTCATATCTCCTGCATTTTTTCCCCCACAATAAAACTTCGATAATGGACTGCGCTGTCAAATTTGTCGACACTGCGGACAGTTGTATAGCCAAAGGATATATACGTAGAATTATGAGAGTTTTTGTGCGTGTGTTGAGTACCGTTTCGTCACAGGAGAGTGGGACAACATTGCGGCACCCGGCGGCCCTTTCATGAACGTATGTCATCATTGACATTGGGAACACTAATTGTTTTCAGTGGTCTAATCATCACGAACTACGTCTATCAAATAGGCTGGTATGCTGCATGTGATTCCGTAATGCAATTCCTGAGTTTTGTTGCTTACAGTGCCCACAGTGCCAGCGTGTAGGTGTCAGGAATGACGGAGCAGTCGAAATCAATTTTGATGTTATCCAATGCCTCAAGGTTCAGATGTATTTTCAGATTAATGCAAGGGACCCATGTATTTTGACAGTATCGACAAAGCCATTACCACCTACAGTATACATGATTAATAAATGCACAGTGTAAGTTGAGTTCCGAGAAAGCCATATTGCCTGTGCCTTTCCGTCAATTTTTACAGCAAGAGTTAACCAATATAACGCTATATGTTCACCTTGTCAGTAACTCCTCACTTTTCGCCACTTCTTGCTCGATAACTTTTCAACCAGAAGGTTGTAATCCTATTAGAAGTTTGGCATGTCTGCTCGGAATCGGATACATTGAGAAAATGACAAAAATTGAAGGCGTAGTATAGGATAGATTTTCCAAACTGTTGATGGATAAGTTTTATGTCTTGGGGCCATCCTCAGCTGGGTAGAGGCCGGATCACCTGTTTTTCCGAGTAGTTGGTCACAAAAAGAACGGCGTGTAAATAAAAGGAATAGATTTTCCCAGAGGGAATGACAATGGCAAACATGTCAAGCTATCGGGAACATGTACTGGGTTGAGGAATTACATAGATAACACCTTATCCCCAGTTAACTGAACTGTGGATTTAAAATAGCCTCATAAGCTTGCGTTATGTCGCAAATAAAAATGGCGAGATTGTCACGGATTGATCCCAATCCGGTGACATAGAGCTTACCCCAGCAAATACGACTATTAGGACAAATCTGTGGGCTCATTCATAAACGACCAGCTGGGTGATTTACAATGAACAAGGAGCAGCTCACTGGTTCAATTCATCAATTTTCACGCCAAAGCTTACCCCTAAGGGTATACCACTACATGTTGGAAACCGCTGCGTAGCTTAATGTGGAATGTCATTAAATGTACAGGTTTGATATACATTTTTTTCCTCATGTGGCAGCCAGCTGCGAGTATTGTTTACCATCTGCGTTGACAATGTACTTGCGTGTTACAGTACAGCATCAGCCAGCTGACTGCAAAAAATAGACTACATATGGGCCAATTTCCGCGTGCTCTAATATTAGAGAATTTCAGAACTGAATAAAAACCAAATGGGCGTGTGGTTACTGATGTTTGATAAAATAGCCTAATGGGAAATTAGTGCCTTGATTTGTCTGTTGATTCAGCATAGAGGTGTGGCCTTAGTCTCTATTGCATGCGCTAATTATGACCTGCTATCAGGTCATGAATTATTACATTATGAAATAACATCCTCGGGGGGATGGTATTTCATTCCAGTGCGGCGGAGAAAGGTGGGCGTAAACCATGTTGGGTTCTTCTGATACAGGCCATGTATACTGCAGAAGGTCATGATTTTCCTCCTTTTTTGTGTGTAAACTGTGCTGAGCAAGAAATTAAACATTTAACGTCCGGGCCAGATTAAATCCACTGCGCATTTCATTAAGACCGAATTTTTTTAAAGCCCGTTTATGATGGGAGGGGCCAATAATTCCCATAATGAGTACTGGGCGATGGCTATGTTTTTTTTTTTTTTGGCAACTTTTTTAGTAGGGTGTCAGGACAAGAGTGGGCCCCACCCAAACGAAAATCAGGGCACCCTTTTTCATCATCTATCTCTCTCTCTCTCTCTAGCCGGGGCTTGGCCATTTGTGAGCCCGCCCAGCCAACCAGCCAACCGCCCGGATATCCCTTCCCCAGTATCGATCAATTACCCACGGAGCTGCCCCTAGTCAGACACCATACTGAAAGCTGAAAGTCGGAGTTTTGTAGGAACTCATCATATTGAAGTCAGCTCGTACGAGTTTTTTTTTTTTTCGTATAATATTTTTGTCGTGTTCCCATGACTGCCAAGAGATCTGTAGTCATGACGACCACACGGGGGCGTCTCATGCCATTTTTCTATTTACATCCTGAGCTATAGTTAGGACACCCCCGCGACATTTTGTATGGCGAGAAATGCTTTTTCTTCTTCTTCTTGCCATGACAACGGAGGCATATGATATTACGAACCACTCACAGCCACTCTAAATTCATTTGATCTCTGAGGTGGGCTTTCAAGCTGCTACAGTGGCGGCACCCACGATGGAGTGGGCAACCTTTTTGCTTTTTGGACGATAATTGGCCGGCAACTGTAGTGTACACACAGGTTGGCATATCCACGATTAAATTTTGGATTGCATCCATGAATTTGCTATAGGAGTGTAGACTATACATTCAAAGTTGGCACTCTGCGGAATTTTTGGTCGTGGAGGGAGAATGTGTAATTTATTTATTTAACGGAATATGTTCACTCCGATATACACATATTTCAACAACAGTGGGGGGAAATGTAGTAATGGTGCTGATGGTTGTATAGCGTTGATTTCCTAATAGATAAATGTAGTACTTGTCAAGTTGACCTTGCAGATATGAGTGTCATGGCCAAATATGAGTCGTTTGCCAAATGTGACTTCGGTAAAAAAAAAAAACGCGTTAATAATAAGGGCGGCGCAATAAGTGACATATAAAAGGCGACGTAGACTCATTACCCAGTAATTGCCGACTGTATCATTCACCCCAGCTGTGAATGAGCACGTCCGTGACCAGGCTTGCGTAAGACTCTTGCACCCAATATATTCCCCACCCCTGCCAACTGTACGCACACACACCCCTGCCAACTTTTATCTGTGTTGATCAGTCTAGCTGCACATTATGCATGTGCTAGTAGCTGGTGGGGTAGGTGGCAAAAGGATCGATGTTTCGGGAGCAGCGTCGCCAGGTCAACCACGTCCCAGGGCGTCGTAGTAGTGACGCTTCGGATTAGGAGAAGGGTTTTTCTGGAAAAATATCCCCGACCTCCCCAGTCTGCTAGGGGGATCCTGGAGCGGAAGATGCTGCGCCTGCTCTGGGCTGGAGTGGGACCAGTGCGCTTGTGCGTTCCAGCAGTCCGATCGAGTGTGTACGTGCGAGTGTGTGCTCCTTACATATCGGTAGACATCCGATAACCAATTTTTGATTCCACACTTGTTGCCCGGAGACTTAAGTGGTTCAGGTCTTGTCCAGGGGGGAGAAACTGGACATGTCGTGACGTTTCGGACAGGTGGTCGTTTTGTCCGAGTGGGACGTCGCAGCTGTTTCGGAAATTGGGCGTTGGGGTTAGGTCCGGATGGCTCTAACCATGGACAGACCCAAACCGGCGTTCCTGGCCAACCTGATCCTCTTCAAGAGGAATGTCCTCAGGAGGTTGGGAAGTAAGTTGGGACCATATGGGATGGTAGTAGCACCTGTGCGCCCCGATAACGACGCAGTAACATCGCTCGTTGGGGAGGGGATTCGATTGCTTATCGGGTCAGGAAGCTGTGCCAAATGTGTGGACAGGAGGACCCCATTTTGGGGACAGGCGAGCTGTATAATGGCCTGTCTGGTTCGGTTCCTTCCTCAACATCCGCTCCCAAAAAGGGACAGGATATGAATAGTTTATTGAGCTGACTTTTGAATGCAGAAAGTTTCACGTCTGCTTTGGGGAGTTTACAACATGTATAATGTATGCAGCCTTAGAATACTACTGACGTCACAAAGGGAAACACTCGACTGCCAACAATATTGACAATTTAACTGACAATTTTAATTATTAAGGGCTTGTGGCCTCGTATTCATTTTGAGGGAAACTCGAAAATGTGTATCATAAATGTAAAATAAGTGTAGGCTACTGTACATCAGTGCAAGAGCTGCTGGACAGTGAATATGTGAAGCAGGACACTTGTGGCCTATTAAAATTTGAAAAGTGATCAACTTGCTATAATAAACATTGGAAAGTGGTCCAGTTGTGATAAGGCAATAAGCATCCAAAATGTCAGAGTAATGATTCTCAGTGTATTATTCAAGCAATTGTTAAAGTGGAGTGGTTTCACTGTAGTAGCCTGTATGCCACTTCATGTTACTCCATTACTAGTTATCAATACTGCAGCACAGTGTTCAAATATTACAGGATGTCTACAGTGTATGTCCTGAAAAATATATGTAGAGTGAACAGGTTTTCATTATGTGTGACGGAAGTGCATTGAAATTCCTGTGCTGAAAACCAAACAAAAGTTCCATAATGGACAAGTTTCAGCAGTACCCAGTGTTTGTTGTGTGGACAAGTTTTACTGTACTAGGCTTACAGTAATTCAAGTCTCACAGTGGATGAATAAAAGTTGGGAAACTATCACTGGCAGTCCACTGACAGTGGTTATGCGCGAAATTATGTGTGCCACTTTTTTTTTTCGTGCTAAAGAGATAGGGTCAGGCATGCAGGCAGGAGTATCAAATCTGGTTTATGTGACATGACAATCACTCAAGTGAGGAAGCACATTTTTATGGCAACAGCTGGACAGAATACTAAATTCACACATAATCTCTGCTGGGTCCTTATTAAAAACACTGTGCAGAGAGAACTGTAAATATATGTCACCACCTTATATGTCACCACTTAAATCTAGTGTTGCCAAAGATGTTGTATTTGAAACATGCTGATTTTAAATATTTCCTTGCAGAAGAAGATGATGACCACACATCCGGTGTCACAGAAATGCCGGATGTCATGGAGCATCGTGTCATCTTCATCAATCACCCCCAGCCGCAGAAGTATTGCACCAACCGAATATCCACTGCAAAGTACAACCTCATCTCGTTCATTCCCTGTTTTTTATTCGAGCAGTTTCGTAGGTACTCCAATTGCTTCTTCCTCTTCATTGCCCTTCTGCAGGTGAGTAACTCTAAAACTAGGGCTTTATGGTGTTGTAACTATGAATTTTCTGACATGGCACTTGATTTCCAGCAAATACCTGATGTTTCTCCAACTGGGCGCTACACTACCCTGGTGCCTCTTATATTTATTCTCTCTGTGTCAGCCCTCAAGGAGACAGTGGAAGACATTGTAAGAATGAATTTTTTGGGGGTCATACGTGGAATTTTTATTGGTGTATTGCCGTGTTGGACTCATGGATTTATACATTTCCAGAAAAGACATAGAGCAGATGGTGAGATAAATCACAGGGAGATAGAAGTTTTGAGAGATGGTCACTGGCAGTGGGTGAAATGGATGAAGGTGGTGGTGGGTGATATAGTCAAGGTCCATAATGACAACTTCTTCCCAGCCGACCTAGTCTTCCTGTCGTCAAGGTATGTAGACTCGAATGTCACATCAAGCCCTGAGACTTATTGCATTTTTATGGTTTTCAGTGAGCCACAGTCAATATGTTACAAGGAAACAGCCAATCTGGATGGGGAGACCAACTTGAAGATCCGTCAAGGCTTACCTAGAACTGCCAAACTGATGGAAACCAAAGATTTGAGTCAATTCAGTGGCACCATAGAGTGTGAGCCACCAAACAGACACTTGTACGAGTTTGCTGGAAACCTCAGAGAGACTGGAAAACAGTAAGTTTCCCTTTAATTTAAATTTCCTTGGACTGCAGCCTTATATTGTTGGTGTCTTTTCTAGTGCACTTCCGCTGGGTCCAGACCAAATTTTGTTGCGTGGATCCAAATTGAGGAACACCAGCTGGATCTTTGGTGTTGTGATCTACACAGGCCATGAAACCAAACTGATGAAAAATTCTACCTCTGCCCCACTGAAGCGGTCAACTGTGGACAAGCTTACCAACACTCAGATCCTCCTCCTTTTCTTCATTCTAATTGTGTTGTGTCTGATCAGCGCTTTGTGCAATGAGTTTTGGACCAAGTCACACATTTCAGTTGACTGGTACTTGGGCTTGGATGGTAAGACCACTTTGTGATTGTCCCTGCCTTGCAGTATTTTCCATTTGTTCCATTGCTTCCTTCCCTAAGAAACCATTCAGGTTTTTCAGTTTAGCTTGTTGTTCATTCTGAAATTCTTGGCATACCTGGCTTAATATTCATTAATGTGAATACATATGCAGATGAAGATGCATATGTATGCTTATGGAGAAAACATTGTGGGCGCAGCATTTTAATGAGCATATTTTTAGTCTGAATGAGCAATGAGCCTTTTAGTGCAATCTGCTTTGGACTTTAGGCTCATAACAATGAATGCCAAGAAATACATAATAAATCTGCATATTCTTGCTAAAACTCAGATTCTCGAAAGAAACCAACTCACCATACAACGAAAATTTGATGTGAAAGAAGTAGACACCATTTCTCAAATTTTGAGGAGCAGCCACACCCAAACAAATTTAAGTCTCATGGCATATTGCACAATGAATTATGAAAATGTTAAGGAGCCTTGCTTCAACTAGCCAGAAATTTAGTAACCAATGAAATGTACACCCAGGGAGTACCCAACTCCAATTGGAAAATTATGGGCCAGGTTTCATAATGACTGGGTATCGATAAGTGTGGTACCAATTCTAGCTGCAGTTTAAACAGTGTTTTTCTACAATCACTCCAACCTGTTGTACTTTTTCTCCCACACAGACCATTCCAAAAGCAATTTTAACTTACTAAATATACTTTAATCATTTTAAGGGAAAAAGTCAAGGACATTAAAGTCTTGCTACAATTATGAATATCACCTTGTAGGAATTGATCACCATTTTTTTTTTTCCAATTTCAGAACTGGCCAGTGCAAATTTTGGCTACAACCTCCTGACATTCATCATCCTCTATAACAACCTCATTCCCATTTCACTTCAAGTTACCCTTGAAGTAGTTAGGTTTGTGCAGGTAAGGTGCAGAGTTATTAAATATTGAAGCAGCCACTGATTACAATTTGTGTTCTTGGCAGGCTATATTTATTAACATGGATATAGAAATGTATCATGAAGAGTCAGATACACCTGCCATGGCTAGGACATCAAATTTAAATGAGGAATTAGGGCAGGTCAGTCACTCTATTGTATAATAATTGAGGTACAGTACAGTGCAAATGTTGTAGACTGCAATAAGAATTCCTTGTTTCAGATTAAGTATGTGTTTTCGGACAAAACAGGAACATTAACTCGAAACATAATGGAGTTTAAAAGCTCCACTGTCGGAGGAATTAAATATACACTCACAGACCTCCAGCCACATGCATTAGATCTTGTAAAGGTAACAAGAACCAAATCTGATTTGGAAATA
Source organism: Catajapyx aquilonaris (assembly GCA_000934665.2). Taxonomy (NCBI): domain Eukaryota; kingdom Metazoa; phylum Arthropoda; class Diplura; order Dicellurata; family Japygidae; genus Catajapyx; species Catajapyx aquilonaris. Next base: position 90,673 of record KZ538039.1, on the reverse strand, counting down.
TGTAAGACCAGTTTATAAATACCAATTTTATATTTTAGAACTTGAAAGGGAACCATCCTACTGCTCCACTCCTCAGAGAGTTTCTCACCCTGATGTCTGTTTGCCACACTGTTATCCCAGAGACGGGTGAGGGAGGTTTAGACGGGGAAATCACTTACCATGCTGCCTCTCCAGGTGAGTGAGACATGCTTTTTTGGATTCTAGACTGGAGGCGTCTAGAGGAAAGGAATTTTCAGTTATTTTGTCTTTATGGTTGACTGACATATTTTCTTCCCTTTCTGTCATTCAAGATGAGAGGGCTCTTGTACATGGTGCTGCAAGGTATGGATATGTCTTTTTGACACGTACCCCGGAGTCCGTGGTGATAGATGCACTGGGGAAACAGGAGAAGTACGAGATACTGAATGTACTTGAGTTCACCAGCACCCGAAAGAGGATGTCAGTAGTGGTGCGTACCCCTCAGGGCAAGATAAAGCTGTATTGCAAAGGAGCTGACACTGTGATCTATGAGAGGTTAGGGGATAGCCAGCAGCATAGGGATATTACCCTCAGGCATTTGGAGGACTTTGCTACAGAGGGACTTAGGACTCTCTGTTGTGCGGTGGCAGACATCTCTCCAGACTTTTATGAGGTAAACTGATTGTTGTATGTTTAAAGTTTGCAGTTATTTATCTGAATAACTTTGAAATTACCTAGAAAGGTCTGTGTTACTTCTGGCTCACCAGTGATTGAGAGCTTTCTTCTCGTGTAGGAATGGAAGAACACGTATTATAAGGCAAGCACAGCCATCCAATTCCGTGAACGCAAGCTGGAGGATGCAGCCAACCTGATAGAAACCAATCTAGTTCTCTTGGGAGCTACAGCAATTGAAGACAAACTTCAGGATGAAGTTCCTGAGACAATCGCTGCTCTCATGAAGGCTGACATACATGTTTGGGTACTGACTGGTGACAAGCAGGAAACCGCAATCAACATTGGTTACTCATGTCGTCTGCTGAGTCAAGGAATGCCTCTCCTAGTCCTCAATGAGGACAGTTTGGATTCCACCAGAGAGACCATTGGGAGACACACACATGACTTTGGTGACCAGTTGGGCAAGGAGAATGAAGCTGCCCTCATCATTGATGGGAAAACTCTTAAGTATGCCCTGAGCTGTGATATGAGGAGGGACTTTTTGGATTTGTGTATTAGTTGCAAAGCAGTCATCTGCTGCCGGGTGTCACCCATGCAAAAGGCAGAAGTTGTGGAGTTGGTGACGCACCAGACCAAGTCTATTACATTGGCTATTGGAGATGGGGCCAATGATGTAGCCATGATACAAAAAGCTCATGTTGGGGTTGGAATATCTGGGGTCGAGGGCTTGCAGGCATCATGCGCATCTGATTACTCAATTGCCCAGGTAGGTTTTGTTTTCATAGTTATAAAGAGTCATAATATCATGAGTGTGTAACAACATTAAAAATTGCTGTTGTGTGCATGTAACTACAAAACTGTAAGTGAAGCATTGCATCCAAAATCCTGGCAAGATTGACTGAACCTAGTATTTAGAAGCGCCGAATATTATCCGGGAATTTTTGCCCATAGAGGCCTCGAAGATTCTAATCATTCTTGCAAAATGTGAATAGAGAAATTCCAGGTGCACTGTTTCTTCTGAAATCCCATTTTAAGTCCATTGAAACATGTATACATGTAGTTGCTGCATTGCACAAACATTTTCTGTAATTGACTGGTGTGACAGCAGTAGCCTGCTTATATGTTTATTCATGCTGACCAAAGGTGGCGATATTAAATTTGGGATGCAGTGGTTCAGTTTATGATCAGAAACATTATTTGTAAATTGAGAAGGCCATACAGTACTGTTGTCATTTAATCATGTGGTTGGCATTAGCTCTACTAATGCTATTATTCTGCCATATTAAATACCATGTCACTCTGAGCTAAGGATTGAAATGGCATAGCTTCTTACACACCTTCTTCTCCTGCAGTTTCGGTATCTATCCCGCCTGCTGTTTGTTCATGGCGCCTGGAACTACAGCCGCATGTGCAAGCTAATCCTGTACAGCTTCTACAAAAACATTACTTTGTATGTGATGGAGCTCTGGTTTGCCATCTATTCTGGCTGGTCTGGCCAAATTCTCTTTGAGAGGTGGACCATTGGTTTCTACAACGTGTTCTTCACTGCTGCACCGCCCCTAGCCATGGGTCTGTTTGACCGGACTTGCAGTGCAGAGACCATGCTCAAGTACCCTGCCCTGTACAAGCCCTCCCAGAATGCTGAGCTCTTCAATGTTAAAGTGTTCTGGGTGTGGATTATAAACTCCCTCATCCATTCCGTGCTGCTCTTCTGGCTGCCCATGCTCGCTATGGAGCATGACGTGGCCTGGAGCAATGCCAGAGAAGGGGGTTACCTCGTCCTTGGGAATATGGTTTACACGGTGAGCACATGCTAAAATTGTGGGTGATGATTTTAAGAGTTGATATCTGGTACTATAACTTTATATTAATTATCTGAAAACAAGTGACTTTTCATAACTTTTGGAAGTCATATGAATCATGTGAAGAAGTGCTGTAAAACCAGCTGATTTGCTCCTTCGTGCGACAGCACAAGAAAAGGCAGGGTGTCACGTAATGTGATCCTTTAGCCTTAAATGTGACACTTGACTGTCACATAGTGTGGTTAATCTCAACCCATCTTATTGGGAGTTGTAATAAGTGTCAAGCAGTCACTTCCACCTTGCAAAAGAATTCTTGAACATGAAACTGATTCAAAGATACATGCATCAAAATTGTAACTTTGCTCTAATTTGCTGTAGTATGTGGTGGCGACGGTGAGCCTGAAGGCTGGCCTGGAAACAAATGCATGGACCTGGATGACCCACCTGGCGATCTGGGGGTCCATAGTAGCGTGGTTCATATTTCTCCTCATTTATAGGTGAGTTACATTCACAAGCTGCCTTCTGTTTGTATTGCAGTAGTTGTAAATAATAATATTTCTTCCACAGCAATGTATGGCCATTTCTTCCAATTGGTGCTGTGATGCTTGGAATGGACCGGATGGTGTTTAGTTCACCAGTCTTCTGGTTAGGACTGGTTCTTATACCATTTACGACCCTGATGCTGGACGTCGTGGTTGTAGTGTACGTATTGCCCTCTTTCCCTGGTTGAATAGTTGAGTCATACTAATGGTTGCCAATTATTCCAACAGTGCAAGGAGTACCATATTTAAGACACTCACAGAAGCTGTGAGAGAGAGTGAGATAAGGAACACTGACCCAGCCAAAGTTCTGACAAGGGACACCAAGCAGAGGTATGTGACTGTCATGCACATGTCATTGAGTTTTTAATCCATGATACTCTTAGATGGATACTGAACAGAAGTGCATCCAACAAAGGCTGTGTCTGAAATTTATTATTGAAATTAATGCTTTATTGATGGTTTAACCTGGGATCTTACATCTTACAAAGTTCATGACTTAATATCCTGTCATTGAATTTCGTACATTTTAAACAGTAACTGACATTGTACTTGATTATTTGTGGATAAGAAAATATTTTTATGTACACATGTTGTATCTGTCTCATATGGTACACTTCTTTGCTGGATGCCTTTAATTGTACTTAAGGTAATTAATTTGTTAATTTGTTATGCAAGAAGAATGTAAGCCAAGGCCCCACATGTTAGGGAAACAGGAATTTGATTTGGATCCTTACTGTCCAGTGGCCTCATATGGCGACTGTGGATAATAATCAATTACGTAAGGTCATTATTCATTGCTTACAACTTTGTGTGCAATTCTCATTGTCCTGAGAATTAGTGTAGCTCAGATTACAATTTTTGAATGAGCTGCAAATTGTTTACCAGACACAAACATCGCAGAGAACATTTAAAATGAGATTTTATAATGAATTTTTCATTTTTGAGATATAGCAAGGATGAAAATGGAGTTATGCTTGATGAAAGGAACAGCTAAGTCCAGGAACTAACCATGCTAATTAATTAGATATCAAAAATTCCCCACTGTGCATGTATTTAGATGCTGTGGCCTCCTCTGAAAATCTGTTATTGCTGCTGTTAATAGAAAGAACAGATGGATAGGTTTGAAATGATTTCCCTTCGAAACAATTTCCCAACCAGCTTATGATGTGACTGAAGAGCATGGTTGTTGTGTAGAATGTTATTTTTTGAGCAGGCGACCTGCATTTTGGAATAGTGTAATCAAAAGTGACACGAAAAGTAGGGAGTGAAAAATAATATTCCCAATCCCAATCCCATTCCCGACTGCTCCACAAGTTTCTTTTTTCCTGGTACTGACAAAGTTGGTCTTGTTTGCATGATATCACTCACCAGTTAATGTGACCATCACTATGGAATCTGGCCCCATGAGCTTTTCAGAAATGTTTAAGAGTACAGTGTCTTATTATTCCACAAAGATGTTAAATATTGAATTTGCCAAAGAAATTATGAGTAAATGTAAAGAAAAGGTTCGACTTTTAGGCATCTGTAAATCTACACCTTTCTTCATGATGTACTCAATGCATGCTCACCTCACGTCACTGCAATATCACTATTATTTGTTACAGGAGATGATGATGTAAATGTGTTGCATTTTTTTGACACTTTTGCTGTATTATTTTTGTCCAAATTCATCATGGCACATGTTGCAGGATATTGTTGAAAGTTATTTTCAAGTGCTCAGAGCCCCTCTAAAGTGACCAACAAAATCAGTAGGCTTTGCTGAGTATGTACTGTACGAGTAGTTTTTGGCTGCTTGTTCCTCATTTCTTTTTTCAAACCATTATTTTTTTGCAGTCTTTGCAAGCAGGGTGTGGAAAGTACATTTGGACCATGTGTTCTCTCGAGACCTGACCCTATGTCTATTTTTTCTTCCCCTCAAATTTTTTTTCCCGGTCTCTTCCTCCTCAGCCCCATGCATGCTTTGGAACAGCTTACGATGTGTAAGTACAGATTTCCTGCAACTGCCAGGGGTGCGAACCCCATCACCTGCTTTATGAACTACTGTACTAGTGTGATAGCTTTTCTTTACTGCTGCACTTTGCACCCGTGCCTTATTTATATGACCCTTTTGCATCCACTCCACTGGAAGGGCCTACCTTTTTTTTATCTCACAATTAAGCACATGATAAGTGTGATATTTATTTGTGGTAGTCCTGCAGTGTGCAATGCCTTGCACGACAGTGGTAATGGTGATTGTGAGATAAAAAACCGTATCATAGTAATAAGGCTAGGTAAGGTCAAGACAGGCTGATTTCTTTTAAGGCGGCAAGGGAAGCGTTCCAGTGGTCCCCTGACCCCCCTGGGTATATGGTTATGTACATTATATTTAAGAGATGGCCACCTCCACCCAACTATGACTGCCCAACTTCCCAGTATAAAAATTCTTCGCCAAATATCCCATCCTCCCTCCTTATGGAGACCAAAAGATTGACCACCAGTGCCACTTTCAGACTTTCTGAAACAGCTCGCCTGCTGAAGAACGTGAAGAATGTCTTCAAACGTACCAGCACGCGAGTAACTATGGAGGTTGAGCTGGCCCGTAAGTACATGGCCCCCATCGTTCCCTCTGTAACTGGAGAAAGAGTGTGCAACCCTCCTTCCCCACTGTTTTAATTTTGTCTGTAAATGTTGTTACAATACCCCAAACCCTCACCCCTCCGGCCCCTCCCCCCCATGAATGCTAATTTGGATGGAATGGTGGCTGTTGTTTTCGGTTAATAACTGAAAGAATTAAGTGGCAGGAAGTACAGGATGAAAGTCTATAGCATTGAGGGAGTGTTCAGAAGGTTGTCCATTAACAATAACGACAAGAGTCATTGTTTCATATTGGGTCATAAATTACCGAGATTCACAGTACTGCTCACACTAATTCTGACTGGTTTTGACTGTCAGTTTGTGTGTATTTGTGGTTTCCTTTAAAATTTATCGCAAGTAAAAACATACTACCTCTGCCACAGCACGACCCCTCGGAAAAGGCTTTGCGACTCGCAGGTTGGAAACAACTGCTCTATCTGATGGAATCTTACACACAATGACCTTCAAAATATTGTTGGTGGACTCTTCTCCGTTACCGATTAGTTTCTTTTAGTTGTTTCTTTAGCTGTAGATAATAATCACTGGGTTATTGTTGCTAAGTGAAAAGCGAATCAGTGCCCCTCAAACAATGGATTACAAATTATTGTGGTGAAAAACCTACTAGGCAAACTTTGATCAATGCACCTGCTAGAGTTCACTGCCAATAATAATTGTTGCTAGGTTTTCTGCTGTGATTTTCTGGGTGTGCACTTTTTATGTTAATGTTTTTTATTGATTTATTTACTTTACATGCATGATGTATTTGTTCAACTAACGGTACTTGTTCAGGGCAACAAACACTGCTTACTGTCATTGTACCTTAGTGTGTAAAACAAACTGGCACTCACAAAAGGATTTAGATAGTTTGGCTTTAATGGAATCAACTCTCTATTCTTTTTAACAAGGGTACAGCTTACCCTGCACCCAAGAATAACAATGGCAACTTGCAAGCCTTTGGGATCCTTCACTTAACCAAAAGATGCAGACACTTTTTTTCACTGTCTCACTAACATTTTTTAACTACCCATACTCAGTACCTTGACCATTTTCCCAATGAGACAAAGTGTCACGGATGATTGTACATCGCAGAACATTTTAAAGGTGTCCCAACGATTTAAGTGCCTTTGACATAAATGATGAATCCCTAAGTTGTTTACTCCTTTCTTTAAAAAATGTTTAGATAGAGTTTGACCGTGGCTAATGAGACTTTTTCTTCCCCATTTTTGCAAACGCATTACAGATGGCTACGCCTTCTCCCAGGAAGAATATGGAGTCGTTCCTCAGTCCGAAGTTATCCGGGCGTATGACACAACGCAACCCAAGCCGGGTGGGATGTGAAGTGGCAGCTTATTCCCGGGAAATTATTATTATTATTATCATCATTATTGTTGCGTCTGCATATATTCTGAACTTGCTACATTTCTCTGGTGAGGATAAGATGGAATGTTGGGGATGTTTGGAGAGGACTGAATTTTTACAGCAAGTCAGGTGTTGTGAAGGATGAATCATACCGACCATTTCACAAACTCTTAACCTATTTAAAATGTGAATCCTTTCCCCTCCCACAAACCCTTTGAAAATGCACCTCCTGTGTCATTGATATAGTATCCATTTTTTTCCCCCTCTCTCTGTCCATTGTCATGTTTTTCCCTTGTAAACATTCATACCAAAAAAAAAAATAGAAACTGGGAGAGAACAAGAATGGCCATCTTCAACATAATAGAACCTCATTATAATTTGAATGGTAGAACTTGTTGCCAGGAGGGTAGCTATAAGCGTGTTAACAGCTATGTTTGAATGTAACAAGCATTTTGACGTAATTGTTTTGCTGAAAGGAGGTTCAACTTGGTAGACTTTTAATTAGTGAAAGAAGTGGGTAAGAATAAGTATGAAAGGTGTCTTTTTAAAATTCCATGATTGGAGCCCATGCTGTGATTTAAAAGAATATACAAGAAAGGTCACTAATTTAAAACTATTTCTATCTCAGGAGACTTTGAGGGGCATAATGGCACTCCTGCCACCTACACTAGTTATTTTAACGACACATTTGATTTTAACATTATTTGATTGGTTAAAACTCATTGCCCCTTGATCATTTATCATCATGCACTAGTGAAAATGTGAGGCAAGGCAGTCACTAATTTTTAATCAAGTCTAAAAATTGCTATCCAATTGACATTAGCAAAGGGATGATTCCATATTTTTAATTGAATGTCTACAAGCATTGAAGCTGTGAATGTGCAGATGGTAATTATACAGCGGGAACCACGAAATGAACTGAATTGAGAAGTTCATCATCAAGGCCAAGTCACAAATGAGTCAAATTCTTCATTTATGCTTTCACAGGCAGTTAGAAGAGCTGCATTGCGAATTGATGAGAATATTGTTACTACCACATGGCTGGTAAGCCACCACATACGTATTGGATGTATGTATTTACTCATGGTTGAAACTGTGTGTTGTTGACGCATTAAGTTCTGTGAATCACCAATGACATTTGGAATCTCCCTTTCACAGTCTCGGGGAGAAGAGAGGTCACTGTAGTAATTTTGATCTGTCCTGCAATTTTTATGGCTCTGGCAATGGTAGCCTTTGATGTGTGACTGATTTACAGCTAATGAAATAAGTTGAGGATCCGGTTTCTGCGCATGAAGGAAATATTATTTCTCCTTGGAGAGACTTAATACTTTCCGTTTTTCATTCCTTTTCCCCAAGTTGACACTATTAGAGGAGACATGATAATTGAAGTATTAAAATATTGGGCTGATTTATGACAATCAGTGCATTTTCTGCTTATCGAGTGCCTCTATCTCACAAAGTTTTTTTCTTTGTAAACGCTGTAACAAACTTTCAACAAGTTGTGTTTAATTCTGGGTCAAAGTAATTGAGTCTTAGCTGGTGAAAATCTAAAAAGATAATGACTAAGTTGTCATATTTTGATAAACTAGCTAGTAAACTGTTGTGATGTCAGTTGTAAAGATGCCTTTAAGAGTACTTGCATAATTCTGACGCTTCCCTCATCTCGTTTGGTTTTTGGCAGGTGAGAGGATTAATTAGGAAACATATGGGATGCAGTTAAGTTTAGGTATCACAGACCTTAGAGAATGTGATTGTTGGCACTTTTAAATTTTACACTTCAGATGCAATTAAGGATTTTTGTTGGTCCATTCTGCTGCAACTTCTTGAGTTTTTGGTAATGGTTGGCAACATGCATGGTAAAAAAAAAAGAAGTAATACTTATGAAACATGTTTTCTAAGCTGCCAAATCCTTTGCCCTTCTTGTTCCTTACGTGCAACACCAATGGTTGGTTTAATGAAGAAAAAGACTATTATGCCAGGTTACATGACATCATTGTCTTTAGAGTTTATTTTCAATAACCGAATGTATGTGTGTGTGTGTCTGATGCAGAGTATTATGTTATGACAGATTAAAACTGATATATGTATACAGATTCTGGAAGTATTTTGGTGGACTTGGGGTCATAACTGTCCAGATGTTAGTGTCTGAGGAAAACAAAACTAGTGTATACCTACCAGTATCTGTAGAGAGTCAAGAGGTGTTTTGAGATTGTAATTTCTGTGTCATGGCTTCTAAGCTGTGTCCTTCCCTTCACATATGATATTTCCAATTGTTGTATCAAACTTGTGAATGTTCTACACAAGCCCCTCTTTATCACATGACATGTTTCTATATCCTTTTAATTTTTTAAAAATCCCCCTTTGCTTTAAAAGACAGGAACAGGGAAGTATTAGTGAAGAAGTACGGTTCAGAACCTAAACTCTCGATGGTAAAACGGCATATCTTGACATGTTTGAGGAGTTTTGTCATTACTGGGCTTCAAAATGGAAGTTTTGTATTATTTTTCAATGTATAAAAATGGTTGCATTTACTGTGATCTCATTTGCCATGTAAACTATGGGCCTATGTGAAGGTGTGCATTGGTGTGTGGGTGAGTGAATGAATGGACATAATTATCTATCGCATGACTGATTCAGATTGAATAATTGAGGTTGTACTTATTCTATAAAGAGCTAGGAGTGGAAATTCGTTGGACATTTGAATGCTTCGTGGGGAGCATTGCTGTGGTGTATGAAATGTTTTGCAGTTGCATTGTTCTGTATATTTAAAAAAAAGGGGCAACCAGATAAAGTGTGGATAACTCTTGCATAGTGTGTTTTAGGATCAAATTTCTTGCAGCATCCCCACACCTTTTTAAAAATATATTTTTGTTATACTTCTATGATATTTATTTTAAAAATCTTCGCAGGTAACAGACACTGGATTCTGCGGAAGTATGTCAACGAGGTGCAAGGTTTTTTTTTTTAGAGCTAGCAATCTGGATACATAATTGCCTTTGCATTATGCTCTGTGAAATGCTATTGTTGTGGATAGAGCTGTTGAGGGTGATCAAGGAAACCTCATCAACATAACAATGCAGTATTGTTGATCAAATTTTCAACAGTGGAATGGTAGTTCTGCAATATGGGTGTCACAAATAAGGCTGGTGAGAGGCATGGTAGTATGGATATGAAAGTATTCAGTTAGTTCCTTGAGCTAGTGGAAAATAATTCTTGCATTCAGTATGTGAGGGTGCAGTTCATTGGCAGGTAAGGGGATGGCTAAACCTAATCTAATGCAAAGTTAATTCCTACAAGTGAAGTTAGTAAGTACTACTATACTGTCCGCATTTCTTTAAAAGGAAGTTCCCACCCACAACCCTACCTGAATCCCACCCGCTCTGAATTGCCTCTCATGGTAACTAAACATGATGTGAGGTTTAGAAAGGTATGGACGTTGGAGCTGCCTTTTAAATAAAGATGGACAATAGTCCTGAATGGGAAACATACTGTATTTATTCATAGTTGTCGTTAAGGTACAAATCTGCAGAAACTAGGCTTCCATATAAGTCACTTTTTTGTGTAATGAAGAAGCACGAGGCAGGGAGGGTTTTTTCATCAGTTAGTACCAAATAAGATTTTTGTTTCATTAGGTGCAGATGTATGTTAAATAACCCTTTAAAGGCCAATTGCATGAGCACAATATTATGGAAAACCTCCAAATATTTAAAATACACAATCTGAAATTTCCTCCTTAATTTCAGTTGATACAACTTGACTTTTTCCAGGTCCCTCTACATTTTGGGTAACTGATTTGGGTAACTCTTAGACTGAGAGCACAGAAAAACACGACAGGACATACATTTTCCTGCAGTCCGACGTACAAGAACTGGAACAAGAGTTGAGCTACGCAGAAGACAATGGAAGATGAGGGCCTTGATGTAGTCGAGTCTTTTCACTCAACTCGAAGCCGGCTAGATTCATCGTTGAGTGCCAAAGACCGAAAAAAATCACATCCTGGTCATCGCGTCATTTTAATCAACCAAGGACACCAGAAAAGGTTTTGCACCAATCACATGTCCACTGCGAAGTATACTTTTCTGACATTTTTGCCCAGTTTTTTATTTGAGCAGTTTCGCAAGTATTCCAACTGCTTTTTCCTCATGATTGCCGCCTTCCAGGTGAGATAAGTGTTTTTACTGCATATTTTTGAGTTCTTGTGGACTTTTTAATTCATCAAGGATGTCTTACTCACAGCAAATACCAGATGTGTCTCCAACTGGACATTATGCCACTGTGGTGCCACTTACATTCATTTTAACTGTGTCTGCTATCAAAGAGATTTTAGAAGACTATGTAAGTGTTTCCAATAATACTTGCCTCTCGTAAACAATTAAAATTGTACTGTTACTTTATTATACCTTTCAGTCACGGCACAAGGCAGATCAAAAGGTCAACAACAAAAAAGTGGAAGTTCATAGCGAAGGTTCCTGGAAATGGGTCAAGTGGATTGATGTGGCAGTCGGAGACATTGTCAGAGTAAGCCGGGATAGTTTCTTCCCTGCAGATCTTGTCTTGCTTTCTTCCAGGTAAGTTATTTCCATACTGAATTTGGTGTGGTTTGGCTTATAATTATTACCTGATTTTTTGCAATAACTGATTTTTTAACAAATCTATTTTTAAGTGAGCCTCATTCCATTTGCTACAAAGAAACTGCCAACCTGGACGGAGAGACCAACCTGAAGATTCGTCAGGCCCTGCCAAAGACTGCCAGGCTGCAACATGTTGAAGACTTGCCAACATTCAAGGGATACTTAGTGTGTGAACCACCAAACAGGCATCTATACGAATTTGTTGGGAACCTCACAGAGGATAGAAATGAGTAAGGCACAATTAACAATGTATAATACTACAAATACGAGTTAGTAGCTTCCAATGTTTAAGAAGGCTGTTGATGCAATTTAAAATGTTTGGAAAAATCTGACTTTCCTCACCTTCCATTGTCAGTAGTGCAAATAAATGTTCACCTGTTGCCGTCCAATGTAAGCAAATGAGGAAAGTTGTAATATGCCGTTTGATTTGCAGAACACTGGCGCTTGGGCCAGATCAGATTTTGTTGCGTGGCTCAAAATTGAGAAACACAAGTTGGATCTTTGGCCTTGTCATATACACGGGGAGTGAGACCAAACTCATGAAGAATTCGACTCGTGCACCACTGAAAAGGTCAACACTAGACAAGCATGCCAACAACCAAGTCATCCTCCTCCTAGTAGTCCTTTTCATCATGAGTATGACAAGTACAATTTTCACTGAGGTGTGGACCAAAGCTAACCAGGCAGGTTCCTGGTACTTAGGGCTGGAATGTAAGATACTTTCATAAGTGCATGTATACTGTGATGAAGGAGGGAAATCAAAGTTGTTTTGCTATGAATTTATCCAGGCTGCAAACAAAATGAAACAAACGTGTGATGCACTTTAACTGTTTCCTTCTTTTTTTGGTATAGCTATGGCTAATTTCAATTTTGGATTCAACTTCCTGACATTCCTGATCTTATACCACAACCTCATTCCCATCTCTCTCCAAGTCGCTCTTGAAGTTATCAGATTTGTTCAGGTGAGATTTTCTTTCGTGCATAGAGAAACCTTAGGCAGTGGCATTTATGATGACACCGTTGTTATTATTATAGGCAAAGCTTATCAACTCCGATATGCAGATGTACTGCTGTGAATCAGACACTCCTGCTAAGGCCAGGACTTCAAATTTAAATGAAGAATTGGGGCAGGTTTGTGCAGTTTATCATATAAATTGATACAATAAGTACACATGGTGATGCACTGCACCATGTGTCTCTGTTTTACCTTTCAGGTAAAGTACGTGTTTTCAGATAAGACTGGAACCCTGACACAAAATAAGATGGAGTACAAGGGCGCCTCAGTGTGTGGCATAAAGTACTTCCTTGCAGCTGTTATTCAGCCGCAGTCATCAGAACTTATACAGGTTGGAGATATGCAACTTATCCACTATATCCCCAGTTAATTGGAATTTTTTATTGCAGAATATGAGGAGCAATCAATCGACTGGCAAAATTATAGATGAATTTCTGACTTTGCTGGCCGTATGTCACACAGTCATTCCAGAAGTTGAAGATGATGAGCTTATCTACCATGCAGCATCTCCTGGTTGTAAACTTAGATATGATCTTATGTGCAGAAAATAGCTCATTTCTTTGCTCTCTTCTGGCCACAGATGAGAGGGCATTAGTGCTAGGTGCCAGAGGATGTGGGTACGTTTTCACAAGGCGCACTCCTGAGTGTGTTTTCATAGATGCTCTTGGAACAGAAAGGAAGTACGAAATACTGAATATGCTCGAGTTCACCAGCACCCGCAAGAGGATGTCAGTGGTGGTACGTACTCCTGATGGGAAGCTCAAGCTTTACTGCAAGGGGGCGGATTCTGTGATACTGGAGAGGCTTGGTGGCAACCAACCATATGAGAACATCACCGTAAAGCACCTTGAAGATTTTTCCTCAGAAGGGCTCAGGACATTGTGCTTAGCAGTGTCTGACATCACCCCAGAGTTCTACAATGTGAGTGTTGGCTTCGAAACTCACACTATGTGTACACTTCAATTGTGTAACTACCGCATTAATAGCCATCAGTTTAGTGTTTGGTGTTGTATAACAAGTGTTCTATAATTTACCAGGAGTGGAAGGTAAAATATCATGCGGCAAGCACATCTTTGGAACAGCGCGAGAAAAAGTTGGAAGAGGCCGCAGAGTTGATTGAAACGAACCTTCAGCTGCTGGGCGCAACAGCTGTTGAGGATAAGCTCCAGGATGAAGTCCCTGAGACCATTGCATCCCTGATGAAAGCTGGCATATCAGTGTGGGTGCTGACAGGTGACAAGCAGGAAACTGCCATCAACATCGGATACTCCTGTCGCCTGCTAACTCAGAAAATGTCATTGCTGATCCTCAACAAGAATACAGCAGAGTCCACACATGAGGAAATCAACAGACACATTGAGGAACTAGGTGACATTTCAAATAAGACCAATCATGCAGCTGTTATCATCGATGGCAACACACTGAAGCATGCCTTGAGTAAATGTGTAAGGCAGGACTTCTTCCAATTGTGCTCGGTTTGCGAGGCAGTTGTCTGCTGTCGGGTATCACCAATGCAGAAGGCTGAGGTTGTAGAACTGGTTACGCAACAGACGCATGGAATCACATTGGCCATCGGAGATGGTGCCAATGATGTGGCCATGATACAAAAAGCAAACGTTGGGGTTGGCATATCTGGTCTCGAGGGACTTCAGGCAGCCTGCTCTTCTGATTACTCCATTGCTCAGTTTCGCTTCCTGTCCCGTCTCCTGTTGGTCCATGGTGTGTGGAACTATGGCAGGATAAGCAAAGTGATCATGTACTACTTCTACAAGAACATAGCTCTTTACATGATGGAGATGTGGTATGCTATCTACGGCGGGTGGTCAGGTCAAATATTGTTTGACAGATGGACAATAGCCACCTACAATATGATCTTCACCAATGCTCAGCCGCTTGCTATGGGCTTCTTTGATCGCACATGTTCAGCAGAGACCATGGTTAGATGCCCTGCCCTGTACAAACCCTCTCAGAATGGTGAACTATTCAACACGAGAGTGTTCTGGGGATGGATTGTGACTGCCATTGTCCACTCAGTGTTCCTTTTTTGGCTGCCCATGATGTCAATGGAGCAAGATGTTGCCTGGGAAAATGGCAAGAGCAGTAGTTATCTAGTCCTTGGAAATATGGTTTACACGGTATGTGCAATAAGGAGCATAAACTTGTGCAATATTATGAATGGCATGAATTTGAAGATCTTGGTAATAGTGACTAAGGCCAGGTTGCACCACTGCCTGTAGATCTGAGGCCACAGGTTCAACATATCCTATTAATAATATTGTTGCCAACATTAACAAACAAATGGGAACGTCTGCTGAATCTATACTTTCAATCCCTAATGTAGCACTTGCATTTTTGAAAAGACACACCTAATTAACATGATGCGAGAAGAAAAACTGCTGCCTGTATTAGACGCTAGAGAACAATATTATTATCAGCTGATATTATTATTGCAGTATGTTGTTGCGACAGTGAGCATGAAAGTAGGACTTGAGACTCAAACATGGAACAAGTGGACCCACCTGTCTCTCTGGGGGTCACTAGGTATGTGGCTTATCACCTTGGCTGCGTACAGGTCAGTGTGACGGTGCTTTGACCAAAGCAGTAGTTTTATTTGAATGCATTAATTTTTTTTACAGTCACGCATGGCCCTACCTTCCATTTGGTGCTGTTATGTGCGGGATGGATTCAATGGTGTTCACTACACCTCTGTTTTGGTTAGGACTGATTATCATGCCTCTGACCACTATGTTGCCAGATGTTGTAATAGTACTGTGAGCTACATTCATATTATTCATATCCCAACATCTTCATATCCCAACAAATCTGGAAGAACACACCCATACTTACATGCATAAATATCTCTTGCAGTGTCAGGAGTACCATCTTCAGGTCTTTTACAGAGATTGTTAGAGAAACTGAGATAATTGAGGAAGCAGATGCCAAAATCTTTATGAAGGAAATAAAGAGGAAGTAAGTTGAAATAACTTTTGGGCTCTAACAACAACAACAACAACAATTCATAATTTACTTTTATTTTTTTCCAGAAGGTCAAGTGAATTTCCAGGAAGAATATGGAGTCGGGCTGCAATTGGAGTGTATTCAGATAATGACGACATATGACAGGCTCACAGGATTCCAGCTGTTATGAGAGATTTTTTTGGATGGGAAGGGTGGGATGAGAGATATTATGTACTTTATTTTAAATATATTAATTGCGGTAGGCTATTGTTTTTGTTATGTTATATTGCACATAATTATGTAGGTGACACGGGGGTTTGTTGTAACACGCTTTAATCCGAACTTTAAATTTCTGTTCCGCGTGCATTATCATACATTTTTATGACATGGTGGAAATAACATGTATCTGTAAAAGTCACCTTGTTAACAAAGGACACTGTTACTGATATACAGAGTAGAGTATGCAGTACCTGTCTTTAATTTATACAGTATAATTTTTTTTTGAGCATTGTAAATCTATTGAACTGTGCAATTGATTTTGGTTTGGCTGTCCTTCCTGAAAAGGGCAAGAACCCACAAAGGAATAGTAAAAAAAATGACAACTGTATTTATATTGGCAATACTTTTTTAAATTGTTGCTAGAAGCTTGTTGACAGTCTGACAGATTAGTAGCTAGGTTGGGCTTTCACCTGAACATCCATTGGCATTTCCCTGGCAACAGTATTGAACAAAAACTTGAAGGATGCAAGTGTAACATTCAAATTACTTTTAAAGCTTTCCTTAGGAAATGAACAAGGAATGGTCATATTAACATAACACTACATCAATTTATTATTGAACTGGTTTTTAACAGGTTTTAAGAGGCCTCAACCTGGTAAGTAAATGTTCTGACTAACATCTTGTTTAAGCTTGTGTCATTCATATTATGCCTCTCTCTCTTTCAGAAAAAGGACGACAATACTGAATATTACATTTTTGATGGAGAGGGACCGCACCATTGTCGTCAATGGTTTTAATGAGACATTCTGCACCAATGAAATATCGACTACAAAGTACAGCTTGATAACTTTTATTCCTAGTTTTTTATTTGAACAATTTCGAAGGTATTCCAATCTATACTTTTTGGTCATTGCCCTTCTGCAGGTAAGATGCAAAATCTTTAACCGTTGATAATAATATTACAAGTTCATTATTTTGTCTTCAGCAAATACCAGATGTTTGTTCAACTACCTACACAACAGTCCTTCCTCTTTCTATTATTCTCCTTGCATCTGCCATCAAGGAAATAGCTGAAGACATTGTAAAGATTGTTTCCTAATAAATGGAATAATGATAGTACCGGTATATGCTCATTCCACACACATTTGCAGAAAAGAAACAGAGTTGACACAGCAATAAATTGTAATGAAGTGGAAGTTCTGAGACATGGGCATTGGATCCAAGTCAAGTGGAAGGACGTCATTGTCGGCAACATTTGCAAAGTTTATAATGATCACTTTTTACCAGCTGACATGATTGTCTTATCCACCAGGTGGGCCAATATTTGCCACTGTGTGTGTCCAATTCAGTTGTCCTCAGGTCTAAGTTACTTGACCATTGCAGTGAACCGCAGTCAATCTGCTACATAGAAACCATGAACCTGGATGGAGAGACGAATCTTAAGATCCGGCAGGCTCCGTCTAGTACTGCCCGGCTTCAGATAACTCGTGATTTTGCACGATTTCATGGCATCCTCACGTGTGAACCACCAAACATGAACCTTTATGGATTCAGAGGTGATCTTCAGGAGTTTGGTAAAAAGTAAGTCATATGTAATTATTAAATGCCATTAAAGTGCATTACTTTACTGTACCATCATTACAGGCATGTGCGACTGAGTACAGACCAGATTATCCTGAGAGGCGCCAAACTTAGGAACACTAGATGGGTGGTGGCTGTTGTGGTATACACTGGTTTTGACTCCAAACTTATGCAGAACTCAACTGATCCTCATCTCAAGAGATCAACCGTGGACAAGGTTCTAAATAGGCAGTTAATCCTCTTAGTGGCCCTCCTCTTCTCATTGTGCCTCATCAGCATCATATGCAGCAACATCTGGAGTAAGAACCACGGAGGAATGATTTGGTATATTCATCTGGATGGTAAGTGAATGAGCCACGTATCTTACGCACTAGTGCTGAAAAGTCACTTTGAGATATCTACTCACATGTTTGCATCACCTGGGGACAGCTGAAACGAGTTTGGCATACTCTCTCCTGATGTTCATCATTCTGTACCACAATCTCGTTCCAATCTCACTTCAAGTTACACTAGAAAGTGTCAGATTCATTCAGGTGAAAGAGACTGGATAGTTATGAAAATTGCTTGTAATTAATTAAACAAATAAATTGCATATTTGACACTTGTTACAGGCACTATTTATCGGCATGGACATTGACCTTTATGATCAGAATTCTGATACACCTGCTGTGGCAAGGACTTCAAATTTGAATGAAGAGTTAGGGCAGGTCAGTATTGTTTCATGACATCATTGTTTTATGATAATTGGTTTTTTGAAGAGCAACTCTTTGACAATGCATTAAGAACTCATTGGAACTGGCACACTATTAATTTATTTCAAGGTTAAGTACATATTTTCGGATAAGACTGGAACATTGACAAGAAATATTATGGAATTCAAAAGGGCTACAGTGGGTGGGATTAAGTACATCGCCACTAACCACCACCCAGAACAGACAGATATTATACAGGTGATGTTGAGAATAACGATCACAACCTATAAGTTATCCATGTTCATCTGTATAATTATAACAGGTGTTGTATCTGGATTACAGAATTTAAGGAGAAATCATTCATCTGCTCCCCTGATAAAAGAATTTCTCACTTCGATGGCCATCTGCCACACTGTCATTCCGGAAAGGCGAGATGAAGAGATCATTTATCATGCTTCTTCTCCAGGTCAGTACTGAATAAATGTAGTAAAGGTAAATGTAAATGAATGCAAAGTTGGTTACTCTAATAATAATAAGTTTCTTCTTTCAAGATGAGAAGGCCATACTCCAAGGCGCTGCAAAGTTTGGGTACGTCTTTCATACTCGCACTCCCGAGACTGTGGTGATCAATGCTCTGGGCAAGCAGGAAAGTTATGAGATCCTTAACGTGTTGGAGTTCACCAGTGCTCGAAAGCGAATGTCAGTAGTGGTTCGCACACCGGAGGGCAGAATTAAGCTGTATTGCAAGGGAGCAGATACAGTGATCTATGAGAGGCTTCGAGAGGAACAGCAGCATGAAGACACTGTCCTCGACGATCTTGAAGATTTTGCTGCTGAAGGGCTTCGAACACTTTGTTTTGCCATGGCAGAGATTTCTGACAATTATTACACGGTAAGTTGTTATGGTGAATGACTTTTAGAGAGATGTAAGCACCTACATCAATATGTCCTCTTTGTTTGCCTTTGCTCAGGACTGGGAATCTCTTTATTATGAGTCAACCACATACATCCATTCTCGTACAACAAAAGCGGATGATGTGGCAGACCACATAGAGAAAAATTTGGTACTTCTTGGGGCCACAGCCATAGAAGACAAACTCCAGGACAAAGTCCCTGAAACTATTCAAGACCTGCTGAGAGCAGACATCCATGTATGGATGTTGACTGGGGACAAGCAGGAAACAGCCATTAACATAGGACATTCATGCAGATTGTTGAAGCAAGAAATGGCACTTCTGTTCTTCAATGAAAAGGATCACAACGCAACCGAGGATGTCATCAGGAAATACATGTATCTCTTCGGAGATAATCTGGGCAAGCACAACGATGCTGCTCTTATAATAGACGGCGAGACCCTCAAATATGCCCTGAGGAAGCCTATGCGACAGAATTTCCTGAAGCTCTGTGTAAGCTGCAGGGCAGTGATTTGCTGCAGGTTGTCCCCCGTGCAAAAGGCTGACCTGGTCGAGCTAGTGTCTGAAAATACAGGGGCAATAACTCTAGCTATAGGAGATGGGGCCAATGATGTACCAATGATACAGAAGGCCAATGTTGGCGTTGGGATTGCCGGTGAGGAGGGCTGGCAGGCTGCTTGCTCTTCTGACTACTCTATTGCTCAAGTAAGTAGAAAGTATGACTCGTGAATGTCATTTAAAATGCTTTTGTCCTTCTTAAAATGTGACACTGTTTCTACCAATACAGTTCCGCTTCCTTTCTCGCCTTCTGTTCATCCATGGGGCATGGAATTACAGTCGCATCAGCAAAATAATTCTCTATAGCATCTACAAGAATGTCACAATAGGGCTGATGCAATTTTGGTTTGCCATTTACAATGGCTGGTCTGCTCAAATTATCTTCAACAAGTGGACCTTGAGCTTGTACAACCTGATCTTCACTGCTGCAGCGCCTATGGCCATGGGTCTGTTTGACCATCCTTGCAGCGCTGCGATCAAGCTCAACCACCCTTCCTTGTACCGACACTGCCAACGTGGGCAGCTTTTTAACTACAGGAAACTGGTGGTTTGGGTTGCCAATGCCGTCTTACATTCAGCCATTCTCTTCTGGCTGCCTATGTCCTTCTTGGAAAGTGATACAGTGTGGGAACATGGAAAGGGTGGCAGTTACCTCCTCCTTGGAACCGCAATCTACACAGTGAGTTCTTTGACTATGAAAAATACTTTAATATTATCCTCAGAGTTCTTGTCAGAATGTTACTCTGGAAGTTGCCATGTAAGGAAGGTCACATAATGCGATCGACATTAAGTTGCGAAAAAACCCCTGCACACCAAATACTCTTGGCGAGGTTTTACTCATACAGTCATATGTTCTGTTGTTCTGGTCAGTATGTTGTGGTTGCTGTTGGCCTGAAGGCGGGACTGGAAACAAAATCATGGACGTGGCCAACGCATCTGTCCATCTGGGGCTCAGTACTTGTATGGTTCATTTTCCTTTCAATCGTAAGGTAATATGCTGCTTATCCTCTTTTGGTGTCTTGTTCTCAAAGGTGAATTCTTACAGTGGCCAGCCTTCGGAGATATGTGGTATTGACCACATGATGTATAGCACGCCAGTCTTTTGGGCAGGACTGGTTCTAACTCCTGTCACAGCCCTCTTGATTGATCTTACCTATAAAACGTGAGTATTGCAACCTAAAGAAATGACTGCAAAAGGTTTTTCATGGTAGGACTCCTCCTGTAAATGCATTACCACGATAATCATTACAATGTGAGTGGAAACGATTGTTTATTTGCTGTCTGCAAAGATGCTTTCATAATATTATGTAGCATACTTGATGTTTAATAAGCCAGACTACTTCCCATTTTGTATTTTTATGAATTTATAAAATTAATTAGCAATTATATTCAATCCAACATACTAGTAAGTGGTTGGACCTCAAACATCTATTTTATGGTGATTTTAAAGGGTACATTTTGATCATTTTTTGAAAAATATTATCAAAAAGTAGCAAAATAATTGCTGAGAATTGAGAACAAACATACGTCTCTCAGTAGTTAGGAGAATGTGTATAACAGTGAACAGCTAAATCTGTAGAGCAATAATAAAGCACAGCATAACAAAGACCAATAGAAGACAACTCCAAAGATGGGCATCCATACCTCCGATGCACATTTTTTGCCATCTGGCAGCCATACCAATGGTTCAGACAGATGAATAATTCACTATATTACAGTATTATATGGTTGACTAAAGAGTAGTGCTTAACTACACTCTCTCCACTGACAAAATAATAAACTTCTTGTGTTGCAACAAATATTAGTACCATACTGTATTAGTTTGACATATTTTATTACTGCTGTTACCTGGGGCGGCATAATAAATCTCACCAGTCGAGGAACATTTTATGGGCTGACCCGGCCTGTGATAGGCCCTACAAAATTCTCGCCAAACCAATCGGGACTGGTTATGTAAAAGTTTGAAATATTTATTTGGGGGTGGATTCAGCAAAATAATGTCGTAAGTCATATTTTCGTCATAGCCGGTCGTAACTATAGTTACCAATAATTAATTAACTATGGTTTACAACCGGTTATGATGAAAATATGACTTACGACATTAAAGGATGAATCCACCCCTTGGACATCTGACTGGCCAAGTGATAACCCCGTATCTTTGAAAATCACATAAATGGAGATAAATGCACCATATTGCACTCCTTTTTGCAAGTCACACAGTCTGTTGGTACAGTACAAAGCCCGTAACTGTAGGAGCAACCCTTTCAAAGTTTTGCCCAATTGAAGTCATGCACTTCCATATACGATAATGGAAACAAAAAATTTCAAACACGAATATCTCGACATGACAAAAAGCCTTTATACAGGGTTTTCACTTGGCCCGTCAGGGGTGTGAGGGTCTGTGGGCAGGGGAGGTAAATCCTCATTTTTGGTTGTCGTCACAGATTTCTGCTTTAATATGTATTATAAGTTATCTAGAGCAACGACTGACTCCCTATCATTTCCCCTTTCCTCGGCTGAGGAATCCACCGTCTTTACTTGGGCCAAGATTGATTGTTGACACTGTCTTCTTCTTTTCTTTTTTTTTTTCCTATTCAGTAGCATCTCCATGGAAATGTGAAAGGTGAGATCAAAGAGTTCTGCTGACGGGCCTTTTTCTGCCCTGAACTTGCACACAAAGGCGCAACGGTGGTTTGGCATGGTCGTAACAGTTTTATTTAGTGCTGAGCTGGAACCAAACTACTGGTTTGGGCTTGTACATGACAACTATACTGACTGTGCGTCTAAATACTCTGACAGTTGTCTAGCAACTGGGACAACAATTATGTGCGACATTATGTCCCAAGTGTAGATGGCGGACTACCTCCCATTCCACATTCTCACCCCGAGTCTTTTCTATAACAACGGAACTCTTTGTTTGTCGACAATGGTTGCTATTGCAATTCAAAACGTGACATTATACTGTACATAATTATGTACAAATATTGAGCTTTATAATAATTGGGATCATTGTTGTTGTTGTTGTTGTTATTATTGTTATGAAAGTTTAATCAAGATTTCAATAAAATTGATGAATACACTTTTCTTTCAGAGTGAAGAATATCCTGTTTAAGGACGTGCAAGAGGCTTGGAGGGAAAATGAGATAGAAAATATAGAACTTGTTCAATTTATCCC
Source organism: Catajapyx aquilonaris (assembly GCA_000934665.2). Taxonomy (NCBI): domain Eukaryota; kingdom Metazoa; phylum Arthropoda; class Diplura; order Dicellurata; family Japygidae; genus Catajapyx; species Catajapyx aquilonaris. The sequence goes on along the minus strand of KZ538039.1, from coordinate 67,981 downwards.
CGCACGAACAGTACCTAATAGGTAAGGAATTTTGTAGAAATGACACTAGTTTTAGGGGCACGTAATGACTTTCAGAAATGTAACATAAATGTTTTACATATATGCCACTTTTCGTGATGGTTTTCAGTTCATGAAATTTTGAAGGCTGACCTAACCTGAATTCTCATGTGTTTTCTCTCTCTCTCAGGGTTTCTCGCTACAGTCGGAGGGATTCTTGGGATCAGACACCAATGCGTAAGTATACTGTACAGAAAAATTATGATTGTCACACTCATCCACATGCAGACAGCATATAGCCTAGTCGAATACACAGTACTCAAGAAGCATGACACTTGACATGAATTTGAATGCGGGGTTATACCTACATTAAAAAAAAATTGTGTAATCACATGTTGCCACTACACTTGTTCACATTTTTTTTGGTTGGGAGAACTTTCTGCTAATTATTCTTTCTATATACTTGCCCATTAGGTGGCTTCTCCTTCTCCCAGCAAGAGGGTGGACAAGTGACACAAAACGAACTCATCCGAGCTTATGACACAACTAATCCCAGACGACACTTTATAGGTGGATCTTATTAAACCTTCCCCTTCATCATGTAAATTATCTGTCAGAAAATTCCCCGAATTAAAAAAAAAAAATGTATTGCCATATTTCCGCAAGCGAAACAAAATAGAATAAAATTTGTGGTTGCCAAATTGTGTTTTCATATTTGAAATTAACCGGTCAACAACGTGCAGGCTGTAAGTGACCAAAGGTGCCGCTGTGTGGCGTTGCTTTTTTTTATATATAAAAAAAGAAACTTTTAGTGCCAGTAATCGTAGTACTGCGCATGCGCAATTATAATTTACCTTATTGCGATTGGTCGAAAATTATGATGTGATTAGCACGTGTAAACCCAATGTATGCCTAGTTCAAAGATGGCTTCCGCTTGAGTCCGCCAATGTGCCATGGTTTTGCATACAGGGTCGTTGTCTCTACACGTGAATCTGGTTGTTGGATTTCTGCTGGACCCGGTCCTGGCCCATTCTCTTTGTTTAAATCCGACCGTCTGGCTGACCTTCCAAGGCGTGTCTCGTATGGATCTCCAGAGCGAGTTCGCCAGGCTCAAGGCTAAGCAAGCGAGTATTCCAGCCGGTCTGTTGTTATAGACCGAGGCTCTTTTAAGACCGGCAGGACTTGGGGGGGGGGGGGAAATTCAGCCTGGTTCTGACTGTTGTGTGTATTTGCAGGAGGTGTCTGAGAACGTGGTGTTCCTGACTGCCCTTCGCTACTGCCTTCTGGTCATTTGCGCGCCAATCATCACCTTCTTCGGGGTCAAGTGGTACATCTGCGAAGGTAAACATGAGGCCCAATTGTTGCCTTCATAGGAAAATACATGTTGGTTTGTAATCCCGCAGGTCTGCTGGATTTGGACTCGGTGGTGGGCAACATTTATTCCGCCGGTGCCACTCTGGTTGTTGTCCACGTTGTGCTGGGCTTGTTCATATACCGTGCGTACTGCATAGGTGCCGATAAAGTAGGGAAGCAGGAGTAACAGAACGGGATCCGACCAAGATGGAAGCAGGAATGGCTGAATTGAAATTAAGAGCAATCAAAATGGAAGAGCTTGTGTGTGGCGATGTTATCCAGCTGACTACGTCGGGTGAGACCTTCCAGGGTGTGGTCCAGAAGGTGGCACCAACAAAGGATGTGGTGGAGCTGAAGGATATAACACGAATTCCTGATGGAGATGAGGTGAAAGGATTCCTCAAGTTCTACAAGGAGGACGTGTCTGCGGGTATGTGTGAAGGCATTGGGTTATACGGGGAAGGAATGTGTGCATGCTGCGACATGTAGATTAAAAGTTTCTCTGATTGTGCTTATTTCTAACCAATCTTCCTGTGATTCTGTGTCAGAGCGTAATGATGTGGCTGTAGAAGATTTCATAACATGAAGGATGGGCCAGACGGCTTGGAACAGTATTTCATCTGATGATAGGTTATTCCACCTAGTGATCTTCATTGGCAGTGATTGTTTTGCAGGCTGTCAGAGTTAACATATTGTGGTACTGGCTTATGTTTACTGTACCAGCATTGCAGAATTTCTTCTTCTTCTTGGTTACTTTGTGCAAGCACGCCCTGTTAAAGATGGTGGTTGGGGCAATAAGTATTGAGTAATATACCTGGAACTTACTCTGGTGGTGTTTTTCTTTATGGTGGTAGCATTATGGAAAGGACCAAATTTACACCTTTTCTAACTGTATGATAGAAAGTTCTCTGTCAACAAAATAAATAGACTGTGCCTGAAAGTTGGATGACTTATTGGGACTTGCGGAATCCCTCGATGATTTATTGCTACACATAGATACTGGTCAGTGCTTATGCTGACACCGTATGCTGATCACCAATCCTGGATCAGACCTTTAAATCCATGGTTGATGACCATGATCCTCAGTGACTTCCAGTCTCAACATTCGGCGGTGAACTACATTTTCTCTTCACATCACAATTTTATTACTGGCTTTGTGTAACCACTTCTAATTTTTCCTACTGCATGGTAGAATTTGGTTGTACATTATAGTGACTTAACAATCATGAATGAAGCACCCTGTTGGAGGCCACTTTGGGACGACAAGGACCTTTCATATGAATACCCAGGTGATGAAAGGGAAATATACTGTATACAACCAAGACATTTTATTGTCAGACCAGTGGCCTTACTAGGGTAAATCTAGAGACCATTTGGCACTTCCATGATTAGGAAGAAGTACATGGCTAGTTGCATAATTAATAGTAAATCAGAATAAGTGATTAATCCTGTGCGAATAACAGGATTTGCCTAGATGTAGCTTATTTTATCTAAAAGGATTTAAAATATGTCGATCATAGCATACCAGGAATGATGAGTCCATGACACATGATAGGTTTACAAATGTTGATCTTGAAACTCATTTTTATTACAGTTAAAATAATATCCAGAGAACAGGATCCTCCTGAAGAGAAGACTAAAGATGGCATCAAAAAGAATATTATTTCCCTCAACTCCCAGCTCCCACCGAGACCAATAAAGACCACTGTGATTGCTGACTGGGACAGTTTTGCTCAGGCGATGGAGGAAGTGAAGCAGGAGAAGGTGGTGGGCTTGAGGTTCGAGGGCCCCTACGTGAGCAGGAACGAGTCTCCGTCACTGGTGTCTGTTGCCACTCGGGACCAGGTGATCCTGATTGACACGAAGGAGATTCAGGGGGACTGCTACTTAGGGGGTCTAGGGAAGCTGCTGGAGGAACCATCGATTATCAAAGTGGTTTATGACTGCAGGCAGGCTTCTGATTCCCTTTATCACAGACATGGAATCAAGCTCTGCAACATTTTTGACACGCAGGTAAACTTGCAATATTTACATCACAAGAAGATTTATTTATTTTTACTGTAATAAGCCTACTTCTCAATGAACATCTCGGAAAACACTATTAATGGAATTATAACAATCAAAGCTACATTTATTTTCAATTATTCACCAGGTGGCGGACTTGCTGATCCAGCGTGACAGAGGTGTAGTCGCTCCCAAAATCCGGGAGTTGTCCGTCTGCTTGGAGGCATACCTGGGCATTTCCAAGCGGGAAGCAAGAGAAATTGGACCAGCATTAAGCATGTCAGAAAATAAGATATGGGATCAGCGCCCCTTTAAAATGGAGACGCTGCACATGGCTTCCCAGAGAGTCCGAAGCCTGAGGGCTCTGCGTGTGGCCCAGAACGAAGCCATGATGAGCCGCTTCGTCAGAGGTGTGGACTTGTACCTGTCGACTCTCAGGGATGTGTGGGAGGTAGAAGCTATGAGAGCGAGAGTAAGTGGTAGCCAGTTTGGTGTATGACAGATGTGACAAATTTTTTTAATTGCAGGAATTTCCACTCAAACTTCCAGAGGGATTTTTGGAAGCGGTAGACCAAAAACAGAGATAGAAATCACTCCAGGCACGTACTTGTGTTTGGATGCTAATCAAACAGGATAATATAAATATTATTTTAAATATTTTATGTTATTGCAATAAAATAATGTTACTCTTATATTTCCATATTTTGTCATTATTGCTGGAAATAAGCTGAACCTTATTAAATATTGTGGATAGGGCTGTGTTTTGAACTCCACATGATACAATGACCTTAGTTACGAACAAGGAGAGCAGAAATATTCCATTAATTTTTATCCGAACCTTTTAAAAATTATAAGCATTTTTTCTCTGATATAAAAGCATGCCAGCATAATATTCAAGAAATGGGAAGCGCTTCATTATCTATCAAAAGTGTCTTTCTCACTGGATTAACATGGCATTGTGCTGATTTGGAAATGGTTCAAATTCCACGAAGAAAATGACCAGAAGACACTTCTCACCTTCCACTGAAAAGTGTAGACATGCAGAAATGAAGAGTTGATGTCGCTGTGTATGTGACGGAAAAACATTGAGAATTTTGTGTAGTGTTCAAACAAAAGATCTGTTTTGGACACGTTTCCACTGCATTCAACACTTATTACAGGCAGGTTTAACTTGGACATGGATTGTTGTGTTATAGGAGTTCCACTACATGTTGTGATTGGCAGCTGATTTGTGTTATATAATATTGCAGGTTATATGGTTGTCACAACTTATGGCTCTTTGTCAATATGTGAAGTATGTACTGGGAGTCACACAGGATCTGTTTGGCACCCCTTGACACATGCACCAAGGAGATGATGATATGTAAATTGCGATATATAAAATAATTTTTCGAGATATTCATTCATTCATTACATCACAGCATTAAGCGGCGATTTGATGAGCGACGTCATTGCCGGGCAGTAACATTGCTGAGTAACCCAAGTAACCAGTATTGTTTGAGGCGAAAATCGATTGTTACTTTCACCCCAAACAGTATTGGTTACTTCGCTTGGCAATGACTTCGCTCGTCAAATCACTCATATGTAAACGCACCTTTATTCTCATAATGGGGTAGCCAGCAATGACTAGCATTACAATCTATGAAAACAACAATCTTTGTTTATTTGCAGACCAATAATCCTAAAGCATTGTCACCGAATGCATGTTGTAGCATCTTGTGAGTTTGCAGCTCTTTTGCCAAGTTTGAAACAGAATTTACGCTGTTTTTTAGGCCATCCATTTTCACCCCCAGATAGATTTGCAGAACGTATGTAACACTACAAAACCGCCCACAGAAACTGATCCATTCAACCTCAGACGTTGCCACTTCGACGGAGTAGTTCAGAAGGGTCACCTGCAGTACTACCTAGAGTGGTAGTGACAAACTATATGCGGTTCAAAAGTACTGGCATCAGTTCGCGAACTTCTGGATAGCACCCCGTAGGTCAAATTTTCATCTCACTGCTAGGTACTGCTAAGTTAGCAGTATCTAGCAGTGGGACGAAAATTCGGCCCAATTTTTTGGACTTGAATTTAAAATGTTATTTTTTTGGCAGTGCACGGATAATCGGGACTCGGGAGTACAGTGTGTATTGGAGGTATATTGAATAACATGGTGAATAAATCGAAGACAAAATTGGACACGTGTCTGAACCCGTATGTCCACAATTTTAATGAAATCGTGTCTCGTATGGTACCATTGTCAAAGCCAAACCTTTGCGTAGGGCACCTGCTTCGTGATTGTCTCGATTAACAATGCATTTCGCCACAAAAAATTCCCTACAAAATGCATTCTACGGTATTTTTGCTGCTGCGCCCCAGTAACAGTAAAGGCTCCAACTCTTGAATGTTATGTTATTAAAGGTAGCTTTAATATCTATGGTTATGTCATACCTAGGCCATGTCTATAGAGGAATTTGAAGCTGATCAGACCAAACTTGTTACGGTGATCAGGAGATAATCACATGGAGTCATGGAGTAATGGTACAATACTTGACAACTGGAGCAGTAGCTTGGGAGATGGGTAAATACTGTACATGAAGTAAAGAGGCAGGGAAAATGATTTCTATTACAAGGTAACAGCAGGTAACAACTTCAGACAGAAGGAAAGGGTCTGATCCACTGCCTGTGCAACATGCAAGTCTGTTGCTAATTACAGCCACCAGTTCTTGCACCGGAATCAATGATGCAATGATTGATAAGATGACATTTACCTCGTATGGTGCAGGGCGCCTCTGGGAACCACACAAAACACCCATGGTAACATAAGCATATTTAGATCAGGCTGGACTCCAAATAACCACAGTACGTTACCAATAAAAATTACACACATTTGTATTATTTTCCTTCACAATTCCTTTATTGTTCGATTCTACAAGTACATCCAAATAATGAATGATCCACTTACATGTGTGAGGAAATAAGAAGTCCTTGCTTTAGTAGGCGATAATGTTGTAAGACACATCATTCTGTATGTGATCAGTATAATCCTAGCTTCCTGCCATATGCTTTGTTAAAAATCAAGAACTGGTGGCCTACAACTACGTAAGCCACCCGTCATAAAGTAAGGTGTCCGTAGGTGCATAAAAATTAGTACACATGTCAGTAATTGGAAATACAGCTAAATGAGCCCAACACAAAAAAGCTCTGCAAAAGAGGGAGTATTCCTAATCCATGTGTATACTAATTTATGCTTCATCCAAATCAATCAATGAAGATGCAATGGGTGGCATCTGAAATTGCAGGCCATCAGTTCTGATTTTTGAATTGAAACAGTGCATGCCACAACCTGGGAGTGTGCTGATCACATATGGAATGATGCAGCCTACTCTAGGACAAAATATTACACAAATGCCAGAAATACTTCACAATTCACAATGAGAAGAAGTACCTTCTTGGTCAAAATGCAACCAAAAAATGCGCCTTTTTTCTTATTTTCTTACAAAAAGAAGTACCAGGTGAAGGTCTGGTGATGAGAAATGTAACATCAAACTGGAAATAACGCAAGCTTTCTGAATTGACTCACTTCCCCACGTATGTGTAACAGTCCATTTCCTGTTGCACAGCAAAGTGCAAAGCACAAGGGCTCGTCATTTAATTCTCATCATTAGAAAGTCCAGTATATCAAAAAATGATTAGTCCAAAGACTGCTCATCACTGTCTCTTTCACTGTCATCACTCCCCAAATTAGATTTTCTGCTTCTTGGAGACGCATCCCTGGAAGAGATTTTTAAGAATACGTTGATAGAACATTTCTTTAGTACAATAGCAAACTGTATCACCATACTCATCCATTCTAGATATTATTATTAGTTCATTACATTTAAATGGACACCTTGAAATGCATGTCCAAAATTTACTTGATGCATGATTATGTACTGACCTGAATGGCCCTGGTCCATGTTTATTAGGTGAATGGCTCCTGTTTGATGTCACAGACCCACTTCGAGACCTGGTTCTAGAGCGGGACCTGCGAGGGTGTGGGACGCTTGGTCCAGGTGCAGGTTGAGTCCTCTCTGGGGATCGGCTCCTGCTGCGGGAGCCACTTCGTGATCGAGATCGAGAAGGAGAGCGGGACTCCCTCAGGCCACCAGATCCAGAGCTGACACTGACCGAGCTCCGACTGGAAGATCTTCGGCTTCGAGAGTCTCCAGACTTTACTGAACCTCTCTGGCTGCTATGCGAAGACATGGATCTTGACCGAGTACGAGATCTAGAGAGTGGGAAAAAATGTGATTAAAAAAATTACCTGGCACCACTAGTTACAAATCAAAACAGAACTCTATGGAGCTGTTGTCACATTAACTGACTATCTTATTGTGGGGCAATAAAAATTAACATTCCACTCACCTAGATTTCGAGCGTCTTGCATCTGGTGAAGCTGGACTGGCAGAACGGGATTTAGACACAGAACGAGAGCCAGAGAGTGATCTTGACTCCGAGCCGGAGCGAGATCTTGAATGTGAATGAGATCTTGACTTAGATGCTGGTGGGGATCCTGATTTGGATCTTGACTTGGATCTTGATTTTGACCTGGATTTGGATCTTGATTTTGACCTGGACTTGGATCGTGATTTTGACCTGGATTTGGATCTTGATTTTGACCTGGACTTGGATCGTGATTTTGACCTGGATTTGGATCTTGATTTTGACCTGGATTTGGATCTTGATTTTGACCTGGACTTGGATCGTGATTTTGACCTGGATTTGGATCTGGATCGAGACCTAGATTTAGATCTGGACTTGGATCGAGATTTGGACCTGGACTTGGATCGTGATTTTGACCTGGATTTGGATCTGGATAGAGACCTGGATTTAGATCTGGATTTGGATCGAGATTTGGATCGAGATTTGGAAGGTGATGCTGATCGAGACCTTGAACTTGATTTAGAGCTCTTCCTCGACGCTGCTGAGGAAGATCTGGACCTGGACCTGGAGCCAGATCCAGATCTGGAACCAGATTTAGATCGAGAGCCAGATGGAGAACGAGACTTTGATCCTGATTTTGATCTGGAACCAGACTTGGACCTCGACTTTGATCGTGACCTAGATCGTGACCTAGATCGTGATTGTGATCCAGAATCTGATCTGGAGCTTGACTTTGACCTGGACCTGGACGCAGACTTGGACCTGGATCGAGATCTTGATCTTGATTTGGATTTTGACCCAGATGAACGAGAGCGAGAGGATGATTTGGATCGCCTTCCTTCACTCTCAGAATCAGAAGCAATACGACGCTTCTTCAGAGACACATTTTCTGCTCCACTGCTTTCCCTATGTAAAATCAAATTTTTATATTCCTTGCATAACATGCTGCTAGTAGCTAAAGAAAATCACACTTACCCGCCCCCCTTGGCTTTGTCACCATCATCAGAATCCGACTCGCTAGTAGATATGGTGGCCTTTGACACAATCCTACTTCTTTGCTTGGCCGAAAGTCCATCATCTTCTTTGAGCTTCTTACCTCTCCCACCAGCCCTCCTCCCAGCCTTGGTCCTAGGCCTGCCTCTCTCCTCCCCACCCTTGCGACCTTTCCTCCTACCCTCCTCTTCTGATCCTGACCCGCCCTTCTTCCTCTTCTTTTTAGGTCTTGACGTTACTGGACCTGCATTCTCAGCTCCACTTGCAGAATCACTGATGTATTCATCCTCCTTCCTTCGTCCCCTGCCTCTCTTACCCGATTTCTCGTTTGGCATGGCGTCAAATATGAGTGCATTCTTCTTCTTCTCCTTAAACTCCTCTCGCTTCCGCAACATTTCCTCCATCTGAACCTTGCGTTTTTCCTCCTTTTTCTTCTGCTCCTCAACCTAAGCAAATTCAATTATAATCAGTATTGCAATACCCCACACACATGAACCTGCCTTCCATGTTAAGGTGGTAAGTAATGAATGACTTGGTCACCAGGAAATATAATTTTTGTAGATGCCTGCATATTATTTTATCCTCAATGAAACTCATCAGGGAATGCTACCTGGTGTCAGAGAGATGAGACAAGGAACGAAAAAGGTCATATCTACCATCCTATCAAAAACATAACATCTGGCCATTAGATATTTCTGGCTAAAGGTCACCCATGTAAATGTACCTACAAAATAACGGCATGCATGCAACACCCAGAAGAACGATGGTGCAATCACGTCAAGTCCAACAGACTATGTTATGATAATATACTGACACATGTCAGGAGAAGTAACTTGGAATCTTCAGTAGAAATCTTCCGTTTCTCCAGGCCCAAGCTTGTGCTACTCACTGCCATCCTGCTTTCCCTCCAGCTGAACAGTGTTTGACCCCATTTCTCCTCTGTTCCCTTCCCTCCTTACCCCCACTCTCCTGCCCCTCCTCTTTCCCCCTGCCTGCCTCCCTCCCCATCCACCCCACCCCTTACAGGGATTATTATCCCGATTGCCTTTTGCCAAGTCCTGGAATGCTTGTTAGAACTGCTTGTAACTGGTTGAAACCAGTACTCCCCATACACTAGAAGTTGCCAAACTCTTGCAAGAAATTCCATGGAATGAGGCATTCCTGACGCCTGCCGAGTACACCAAACTCTTCCAACACATCTCCCCTCGCCATATCATCTCCTCAAATGGATCTCCACCGCAACAATCACTCACCTGCTTAAGCCTGAATGCTTCTCGCTCTTTCTCCTGCTTGTATCTGAGCTCCTTCTCTGCCTCATCCAATTGCATAGCTCTGGCTATGTGATATTGTGCCTGAGATAAGAGGTCCTGGCAATGCCTAGACTCAGCTGCAGCCTGTGCAAGATCATATTTCATCCGATCTCCATGCGTAGAGAGGTGCTGGAAGTAGCGGTGAGAGAGGCCAAGCTCCCGCACAGCTTGCAGCACTGTCTCTAATGTCGACTTCTCATCTTTCAAGATATGAGTGGCCAGGCGCTGAAGCACCAGGGCAATGTTGTAGAGGATTATGGTCTCATGGGGTGACACACGGCGGGCCTGTAATATTATGACGTGCGTCATCATCTAGTTTCCTGCGCATGTATGATTGGAGGGTGATCCAACAGAATTGTCCAGTAAAGTGCAGTTAATCATTTTCTGCATTACGATGCTTATTTCCAAGCATGTACTTTTGCAGTTACTTTCAGTGGTTATCTATAGTGAATATGCAACCAAACTAAATTATCATTTATCAAAGTTGCAATGAAATTCCTAGAATGACCCATTGGAACAATTGCCATCAAACATTATGGGTCCCTACCTGACATTGTCAGCAAAAACCCTTTGATTGTAAAACTTTTGAAGTACTATGCAAAAGTAACTGCTTAAAAATGAAAAGTTTAGTGCCCAAAATATTTATAACAGAAAGAATAACTCAATTGAATCACCCTGTATTATTGATTTACACATGAACGAGACACTGGTGCAAATGCCACTGCTAATCCCTTGAGGTATGTGCTAAGTGGCATGAAATATCCTAAAATGACCACATGAAGAATTAAGCATCCAATTATGACAATATCGTGAGAGCTACATGAACTCTTGCAATCACAACACTATAATCCACCACTTTGATAGCTATAACATGCGGAAAGTCTCAGCTCAGTGACAGCTGCAGCCAGACAGCCTACCACCAGCATGCACAGACAATGAGACAAGTAGGTGAACTAAAACCAGACCCTGCACAAAGGATGCTGATAAGAAGCTGCTCAAGGTTCCTGGTCCATTCCCATTAGAAGTACTCCTCTTTCCAGTGTTGCAATATGACCTATGCATGGGTTTAGCATGTATAATTTTACCTTCAGAAGGGTCATCTTGGCTTCCTTCAGCTTCCCTGCTCTGAAGTATGCGCGGGCCAAGTACAGCAGCACCTCCACGTTGTGGTATTTGTAGAATTTTTTCAAGCAGTTCTCATACTGACAAGAAAACATGGCAATATGTTAGAATTGGGACATCTCCAAGTTGGAGCCCATAACCTTTTAATAGCCATGGTCTCCTATCCCCATGAAGAATGATGGACCATTTTATTGCAATTTATACATACAAGCAGCAACCCCATGGTTTCATGACATTTGCAAAGTGAGGCATATGCGTATAAAACTTTACAAATATTCATTTTCCATTGATTGAACCCTCAAAATTATCTAAAAATTTGATTTGTAATGTGGGACTCACCATTTGAATAGCACTGACATATTGCTTCTGCTCTACATAAACGTGGGCTATGTTGAGCCAGACGTCACAGAAATCAGCAGTAGCTTCTCTTACTTGGGCAAATATGTCACGGGCTTCATTCACACAGCCCTTGTGTGCAAGGACAGCACCTTCAAAGAAAATAAGTCTCATGAAAATCAACAACGAGCCATGCACGAGATATGTGGCCACAAGAATCTTCCACCAACACGAGACAGTATTATTAACCCTTTGTCTCCTGCGGCCATTTCGTTTGCATTATAATGCAACCAAACAAAATAATTTTTTAAAATTCACTGGTATAACCCCGCCGGAAATTTATTTCACCATAGAAACTAGAAGAGTTACCTTAGGCTATGTTCATGAGTATTTACACCACTCTCATTATATTTTTCATGGCAAACGTCATAGGCCAAAGGTCCCATTCATTGTAAGCAAACATTTACTACGCGAATTAAAATACACATAGCTTCCTGCCGCTTATTTCCCGGTAAGTGGATGTGCAGCTGAAAACCATATTACAAATTCCCGAAATTCTGTGACTTACTTTTCGCCAGGAAAAAAATCAGAAAGCTCTGTGAAGGTAGTCAAGCTCCCCGGCGCCATTGAGGCTACGAAAGTGGCCTCATTCCTAATTGGTCGGGCGGACTGCTCCAAGCTCTAGGCGGTGCCGGCTTACCACCTGAACGGCCTTTTTTTGCACCTGGTGACTCACATTACCTCCGTTTCAACCGGACCTTCAAAAATTTTCAAACGGACACTTAATGTTTTCATAATTTATTAGAGGGAGTGGGAAATCATATAGAATTATCTTGGATTTTTCTGAGAGGTGGAAGCCGCCTTTAAAAAACGCATGTTGAAATAGGATGAAGAAACCTTCTTGTGCATAGCATATGAGATGGTACAGTCGGTTAAAGGACTTCCTTTCCACATGAGGCGGAATTATTAGTGCTCAACAGAGGTGCTGCTTCCCCCTGATGCAATGACTCGCACTCCCCTAGCTAGCACCTCTGTTGGAGGCTAATAATCCCGCCTCATGTGGAAAGGAAATCCTTTAACAGTTTAACCGCCTGTACATGGCTCTCTCAAGATGCAACTCGGGTTTGTAGGTCTCGGACGCTTCAGCCCCATGGATTGAGAGAGAAACCAATGGTGCCAGATCCAGTGATTTTCACCTAGGCCGCTATTTTTAAACCCCTGCCCAAAGAGTGCAGGATCGAGCGGAAGACAAAGGGTTAAAATAGGTTAGGACAATGTATTATACAGCCAGCGACTTAGTACATCAGGAGGGAATAATCTATGAACTTTCCCTCATCCTCCCTCTTCAGATCAGTCAACTTCGCCACAGAAACATTCTCTATACACTTGAATGTAAATACACACGAACTTCTGCAACTTGGCTTTGACCCTGTCAAATGTCACTTGTACATTCGATGACTCTAGCCTTGCAATGATTAATGCATTCTAATAAATAGTGAAACTGGGCACCCACCTATTCCATTAGCTGCCCAGATGTTCTTGGCATCATTTCTCATCACCTGTCTATACATGGCCAGAGCTCTGTCCTGATGACGCTTTTCCTTTTCTCTGTCTCTGGTTGGCTGATACAAGGTCTGAAGCCACACATTTCCCAAAGCAATAAGGGAATAGGCATCATTCTGAGTGGCACCATTCTGTAGCAAAGAATAACAAAATCAATCAGTTAATAACCATGTTGACTCCTACACTTAGGATGTTGATTCTTATACCTAGGGTGGACATAGTTCTGAAACTGTCTCACAAAACTCTTCAATGTCACTTGCAATTTCCTGTTCACATTCATGGAGAACCACGCAACCTTGGAATACCTGAACACATAAAATAAGCTCAGCCAAGGGTAAAAGGGAAGAGGAAAGAGTAGCAGGTCAAAGGACTGGGTGTCATATGACCAGCCAGACAGGCACTTGATATCCAAGGTTGCTCCAATCACTTCACTTGCCCATCGTGCCACATTTGCATGGCTATTTTTTCCAAGGCATTTCCCGTTCAAGAGTTACACAATTTCCACACCATGTCACTGAATTTTTAACATTATAACGTCGGCCGGCGATCAAAACCTCGTAACTCCTCAAGACCAAATTTTACAGGAGGGACAAAAAACATTTTGTAAAATCATGTTTTCTGTTCATGCTGACAATGGGGAAGTAGCCTTCATTTTGGAAACTACATAATAAATTCGCCCAAATTTTTTGGATTTTTTTGGCGTATTCCGTTTTAAGATATCAGTTTCAGTTCCGGAGATATTGGCGTTTTTTCGTAGGCAAATGGTGACGTCACTGTTTGTCTCGAAAATGTTGACGTCACGCGAAGTGAAATGAACGCAAAAATGATGTTATAGAACGCGCCCCGGCAGGGTCGTAAAATAATTCGTTGTACAGTACTGTGCTGGACACGGCTGGACATTTGAGCAGTCCGAGTGTTTACTTAGTTGCCAGGTAATGGGCGAGTTTTTACTCTAAGCCGCTCAAGCCGCTTTTTACGTGGCAGTGATGCCACCAGGTCGGAATTATCTGTCACCCGAATTCGGCACATGAAGGCCCCCTTTCTCCACCTCGATGGCCTACAGCCGCCTTGCGAATGCTTTCCGTCGTGTCCGCGGTTAATTCAAAGTCAAATTCCTCATATCTCGCAGTCAACCAGGCATTTCAGTGTACCCTATCGATTGGCACCACCCGGGCGCTCCGTTTTTCCCGCCAATTTTGAAGGCACTTTTAAATGTGCCGTAATTTATCCAGTAATGTCATTTTGATGCAACAGAGTGATGGAATGTATGTTTACAGGCATGGGCTAGCTAGTTATGAACAAAAATTCCAAATCCCACACCAAGGCTACTTCCCCATTATTCCTACAGTATAGCATAACGTAAACCTTACCTTTCATGAGGATGATGTTGAATTCATGTACACCGTTGCAAAGTTGTGCAAAGGGACTTACAAGGTACGTAAGTCCATTTTCGCGCAAAATGGAGTTACGAGGTTTTGATCGCCGGCCGACGATAAGATGGATAAGTGCAAAAACATTCCCTTCAGTGAAAAATTAAATTAAATATTCCCTGCATGCCATCATGTTCTCCTTTTCAGGTCAACACATTATTTCAATATGACAAGATTTTAAGTTCATTATTCCTTGTAATTATGCTGAATAAATTGCACTTTTTGTAATCACACATAAAAGTCAATGGTATTGTTATTCAGCGAGCAACAAAAATCAGTTTGGTAGATTATAAAAAGGTATGCAATTTTTAATGGTTCCATAAATGTCACCAGGTTGCACCTCCAGAAACAATTCAATTTTCCAGGTCCACCCACCACAAATTTGACACAAGTCTGTCTTTTGCATTGCTTCCAAAACCTGCTTAATAATAATAATAATCTCTTCCTACCTTAAGTATCCGTTCAAATTTCTTCTGGCCAGGTCCCCACTCCATTTTGGCCAAATGGAGATTTCCAATCAAAGACCAGGCATCAGGATGCTCATTGTTAATCTGCAAAGCTTCCTTAAACCAATCAGACGCCTCATAGATTTGGCCCTTGTCACGAGCTATGCAACCTAGTCGAAGGTAGCCTGCAAAGATCAACAATAATTGGTTGCACTCGAATACTGCTGCTCTAAGCAATCAAGAAGACATTTTAAAAAAAATGAAAAGCAAAGTTGTAGCCAATATAACTAATGTCCATGCTGCAAGGCTATAACAAGGATCTGTTCCAGGATTGATTTCATTCCCATGTACCATAATTTACAGTGGAGATTGTGCCTATTAATAAAAAATGAAGCTCAGTTTTCCTGTGAGATTTATGAGTTGTGAAAATCAGGGTTTCAAATCAATGAATTTGCCATTTTTTTCAACTGTGAATGGCCCCCATTGAGAGGAAAGTGAATATACGTCAACAGTAGATCATGCTCAATTTTTAGTCACATATTCCTTACTAAACTGCCATAGACTATGTTATAATAATAATAATAATAATAATAATAATAATAATAATAATAATAATAATAATAATGGATACCCCGTGATAGGCCCCTTGGGCCTCTTAGGGGATCATCTTTTGAATAACCGACTTTAATCATTTGCCTGTAATGTGATGGATTTTGATAGTGGGAGGAAACGGGAGAACCCCGAGAAAATCCATGCGAACACGGAGAGAACACATCGAAACTCTATCCACATAAGTATCCTCCGTCCGACCCGGGGATCGAACTCGGGACCTTAGAGGTGGAAGGCTGCGGCGCTAACCACTCGGCCACCGTGTCACCCTTCCATAGACTATGATATTAAATCATTGTGTGCACATGGTGGCCCAGTGTAATTCCCACTTGGACTGCCACACTACTCAACCAGCTTTGCATCATCACTGATCTCTGCTATGTCATATTCACACTGGAACAGATATTATAAGCTCATTCCCAGTGAAATTGTACCTTGCAACATGATTCATATATTTTGGCCAGAGCAGTGCAAATAATTTCCAATTCTAAAAATGTAACATTTGCAAGCAAAAATACTTACAGTCAACATAGTTGGGATGCTCCCTAAGGATGTCTTTATACAACTTTTCTGCCCGGTCAAACTGACACTGTGCCTCAAACAGTCTGGCATAATTGTAAGTAACAGTCACGCTGATAGAATTGTAGTACTGTGCATCATGGGATGCCTCTACCCGGCACCTCTGCAAAGCATTCTCAAAGTTTGACCGTGCTTCCTCTAGTTTTCCCAGGCGGTAGAGCAGGGAGCCCACATTGTTGAGGATCTCAGGGGGTACTTCTGCCTGCACTTTCTCTCTCAGGATCTTCATGGCTGTGTCATATGCGTCTAAAGAAGCTGAAGGGTCGGATTGCTCCAGGATCTGCGCCAGCTCAATCCAGGCCTCCACATCTTCAGGAAATTGCTCCGTCACACGCTTCAGGTGGTTGCGAGCTATATCACGCTTTGACTGACTGCTTGAATTAGCATACAGGGAGCCCAGAATCTTCATCGTCTCATAGTTGCCTGGCTGGGCCTTCAAGACCTTCTCAAAGCACTGAGCTGCCTTAAAAAAGTAGAAAAATTTTCATATAATTTGCTCGCATAATCTTGACAAGTCAGACCACAAGCTCTACCAGTGATAGGCAGAGAGTATTAACACCCCCAACAAATTATGATTCATTGCATATTACTGATCCAACTTACATTCTCAGTGTCTCCTCTGTTGATATACATCTGGCCCAGCCCAAAGTGAGGCAACACAAAGTTAAGGGGCGCAAACTGGGTAGCTTGGTAATAATACTGGAAGGCCTGGTCATAGTCTGCCTGGACATGGAAGGCCCTTGCCAATTGGTAACAACTCTCTGCCCGCATAGCCTCATTCTCTGTGTTGTGGAAGGCATGCAGGGCCAAGTGCTGCACATTGTTATAATCTCGCTTGAAAAAGAAGTGATTGGCAAGGTGGTTGAGTACCATGGGATCAGTGGCATCAATGGAATAGGCCTGAGAGAGCATATGGACTCCACTCCGAATTGACTCTTCTCCTTGCTGATTTAACTTCAGTATGGCTAGGCCCACCAAAGCTCCAACACAGCTCGGATCTAATTCCAAGGCCCGTTCAAAGGCAAGCCTGAAAAAGGAATAAATGAGCTGAATAACCCACAAAATACTTCTAGTTTTGCGAAAAATCTGGCAATAACTAAAAACAACAGTAGTGAGTCGAGGCACTGAGCACTGTTTTTCAGCATCTCCTCTGGCAACAGTTCAGCTAAATATTTTCCATTAATCATCATCATCATCAATCCCAAATTCTGCACAGGATGAATGGCTCAGTGCATTGAAAACCACAACTTGAGAATTTTTAAAATGTGTCAACTTTACTCACCATGCCTTCTTCTCATTTCCCAGCTTCATAAAGCAGTGCCCCATCCCAAGTCTGACAGCAGCAGGACAATTCGGATTGGTCCTAAGGGCCTTCTTGTAGAAGGCTAGGGCTCCTCGATAGTCTTTCTTGTTAAAAGCAATGCAAGCCTTCCCAAGAAGTGAAGGAATATTGTTGATGGACTGATTCAGCACAAAATTAAACTGCGCATCTGCATGGTCCATCTTGTCGCCCTCCAGCAGGCAGAAGTATGCCCTGCCCAGCAAGTGATTCTAGAAAAATTCAAATAGCATTAGGACTTGCATTTCATTTTACTGTTGTGTACATTCACTTCACACTACACTGTACTCCTCATTATCTGGGTGTGGATTATCAATGCATTGCCAAAACAATAAGGAAAGTAAATTAGAGTCCGAAAAAATGTCAATATGTCATGCAAACAAATAAAGGCTTTTTCCAGAAGACAAACTAAATGTGTGTGGAAAGTTTCATTATTTCGATTAAATGTGATTCAAAGCAGCGTACAGTACATGCAGGAGTTCATTAAAAACCTCTGAACAGCTCACTTTTACAGTATCTAGGTCCATTGTCCGATTATCTGTGTCTTCCTATTATCTGACGACACCCATGAAGTCATTATCCCAGATAATGGGGAGTGCAGTGTATTCTCAAACCTTTTTATTTTAAAAAGAAGAGCAGGCCTATGCATCAAAACATGTGAGATCAAATTGACGTTACAAGGCACAGGATAATCTGCTCATTCCTGATCATTAGATATTTCGATAAAATTGTCACTAGTTTTTTTTTGTAAAATGCCGACACCTTACCTGGTCATACATGATAATCTTGTCTGCAGTAGTGTACAGAACAGTGGCTTTGGTGAACCACTCCCTCTTCTTATCCTTGACTTTGGCTTTGTTGGCCATCTGCACATAGTATGCGGCCAACATGTCAAAGCAACGCATCTGGTCCTTTTCAAAATCCTTATAATCAAGTTTGGCATCTGTCCTGGCACTTTCCAATATCGTAACAAAGTCTGAGACCTTGCCCTGCTTGTAATACTCCAGCTGCAATGGAAATTGAACCCTAATTAACATGATGAAACAACCCATTTCTGATCTCATGACAGCTGCAGGCATGACCTGTTAAGGCCTGGCGTGCTCTTTTTTTTTCATGTATTTCCCCCGTTCCATATGGAATACTCACGGCAATGGTGACCCAGAGATGAAGCTGCGCATTTTCCTGCTTGACAATCCCCAGCACCTTCTCTCCATCGGGCAGCTGTGCCGGGTCCAGCTCCAAAACCTCGTCAGTGTCGCGCAATGGAATTTCGATGGTGCCCGCCATCTTGCCCGGTTTTGGAAACAAAAAGAAAACGATGCGGCTCGGCATATCGGATGAAAATATATCGATTATTCTAGCCCAAGAAGCATGGCCATTAAATCGATATATCGAGCATTATTTTGCCGGGCCCATTGAAACACTTTACGTGAAGCTTCCTTAGTACCGGTTGAACAACTACACGCAGCATAGGACACATACCGGCTGTCTAAACTGACGCTATGTAACCCACATATTTAGTAGTTAATTGCGAGAGTTAATTTAAATGTGATAAGAGCAAAAAAATATTGCACTTGAACATGCTACTGTATCGTCTACTGTTAGAAATGCGAAGAATGGGTATATGAAAGATGTTCTAGCATCTTTAGATGAAATCATTAGTGTCGACATGTGTTTTTCATCAACAGCTCAAATTTTTATGTACTCTAGCATTCACAGTACCCTTTAGTATCGTCACTCTTGGTATCGTTCATACTGTGCCATATGATGGTCGAAGAAAATAATCCTGGAGACAACGAACATTTTCTTTGGGATAGCTATGTATTTTCCATGGTTCATTATCTTGGCCTGCCTCGTACTCATCTGGATAAAAATGCATCAGAACTGGTCTCAACTGAAACAAATCAGGTACAGGATGCAGGGTGCTGGCAGAGTCTGGTAATGCCATTCACGTGTCCCACTATCTGCAGAGAAATGAGCACAAGGACACTGTGGGACCTGAAGGAGAGAGAAAAGCGAACCGGCCATCCTTCTCACTCTTCTTGGATCAGTTTATTCCAGCACATACGTGCCATTAGTAATCATGTTAGTGTCCGTCCAAAGGGGCCCATTTACCAAACCATACATGTATTTCACTTTTGTCTTGCTTTACTACTATGTCATCAGTGTATTTCTTTACATCTACAGGTACCCAATGCAATTCATTTCTAGTGTGATGCTAACTACTTCAGAGTTACAAAAGACTGTATACTCCATTATTATTATTGCAGAATCCCAATAAGATACCGGTATGCATTTATTTTGCTCTACAAAGATATACGTGACTGGCTGAATGAGAAACTTGTAAGAGTGACCAAGACTCCAGCAGTTAAAACTGACAACCCAAATGGGTAACCGACTGGTCTCAATCCTGTAGCTTCCAATGGCAGGTTTAGTGTAGGTGAACACTTCCACCATCTGCTTGCAAGACTACCTACTGTAGACATCTTTATTGTGACTGACCCAACCTGAATCCAATTACTATACTTTGATCATCATAACAGGAACATACTAGCTCTTATTTATTCACAGTCTTGTTGAAGATCAGTGTCACAGTTGTACTGTGTAGTTTGTGCTAGCATACAATATCTTGCCACATGTGGTCCTAAGTGGTGTTGTTGCTGCAATGTCTATAACCAGTTACTAAGCCCAGAGATTTTGCTAGAAATTTATTGACATGATCAGTAAAAATGTAAAAACAAGCAAAACGATATGCCACATGGATGACATAAAAAATACTGATATAGTAATGTACTGATCCATAATCCACAGAGAGCACACTTTGTACTGGATAAGAAACACGTGAGATTTTATCAAACCAAAGGCCTTTCACATATATATAAAATGTTGCGACAAGCCTTATGACTAGCTGTACGAGTATGATAAGAATCAAACAAGCATCAAAATGTAAACTAACACATCATGAGTGATGTGTACCCAAGGTGCGTGACTAGCATGAATAAATATAAAGTGTCACGTACGTCAGTCGTAAATGCAGACAACTTTACACCCCATTCTGCTCCAGTGTTGCCACAAATCCCTCTGGAACCTCATGCAGCAAGCTCTGCAATTTTCAGAACTGACATAAATAAAGGCAAGCCACTATATGAACTAACACTATTACCATCTCCATCTCAGCATCTTCCTCACTGGCATCTCTGATTGTGGACAAGAACACATCCACACCTTGGGTCAACCGCCTCATCATGACTTCGTTCTGGGCCACCTTCAGAGCCCTCAAGCTCCTGACTCTCTCGTAAGCCATATGCAGAGTATCCGGCTGTAACGGACGTTCATCCCACATCTGATTTTTAGAACAGTCCATCACACACCCAACATCCTTCGCCTCTTCCTTGGAAATGCCCAGGTACACCTTCAAGCACTTTGAGAGCTCACGAATCTTGGGAGGATCCGCACCCATGTCACGCTGGATCATCAAATCAGCCACCTGGTGAACAATAATTGCACAGATTAATTCACAGCCTGGTCACACTATCACTACATAACCTAGCATAACGTAAGGCATACAAACACAATGCTGACCTGCGTGTCAAAAATGTTGCAGAGCCTGATCCCATGTCTGTGGAAGAGCGAATCAGATGCACGCCTGCAATCATAAACCACCTTGACAGTGCCCTCTTCTTCCAACAGCCTCCCTAGACCACCTCTGTAGCAGTCCCCCTTAATCTCCATCGTGTCAATCAGATACACTTGGCTCCTAGTAGCAACAGACACCAACAACGGAGACTCATTCCTGCTCAGATATGGTCCTTCAAACCTCATGCCCACCACATTCTCCTGCTTGACTTTCTCCATCGCCTGAGCAAACATGTCCCAGTCAGCAACCAATTTGTACTCGAGATGGGAGACATCCATCTTATGCTTTGGACACAAAATCCTGGAGCTCAACACGTGCAGGTCTTTTAACGCACGTGCCGCCACATGTGTCACTAGGGGCGCAACTGTTATATTAGCTACTTTTTAACTCCCAACATTCAACGGCACTACAATCCGAATGACCTCCTCGTATGATCGAAATAGCGTCGCTAAAACATGATACACACGGTTTAAATAAATTAGGCACACATTAAAGGTAAAACTCGCTCTTTAAAACACAACGAATATTAGCTACACACAGGGAAAGTAGCTAATAAGGGTGCCCACATCCGATTGGCTAGAGCTCCAACATGGCGGCCCCCAATGCAACTGCTCCGTACCAAATGACCTTCCGAAATTGGCGTTAACAATTAAACCCGGAAACGCAATTAACAGGCGGTGTACCAACACATAAGCGTCGACTGGCTAGTTAATTTTATAAACGGAGACTGTTCGAAGCTGACTGACGCGAGACCCTGTCGGTTGTGTTCGGCGCGGCCGGCTGCAATCGGCTTCGAGCTGCCGCCGAGTCCAGACCTGCCCGAAGATCCATCGACGTTCTGTATTCTACGCTGCGCTTTCACTTTTTCCAGTCTACGCAACCTGCGCTTTCCAAAAATAACAATAGAAAATAGAGACCAAAAAGAAGCGGTAAAAATGTGGGCCACCTCATGTAATCTGAATGGTTTGCAGCAGCCGTGTTTCGTCTCATCGAACCTGCAGTGGAAGGACGGGGAAGAGGTTTCGTTCCAGGCTCGTTACCCGCTGCATCGTGCCTGCAGGGACGGTATGCACGACATGGTGCAGCAGTACCTCTCCGCCGCGCCTGGACCCGAGGTGCTGCTGCAGGAGGATCCGTTCTACGGGTGGACACCAGCTCACTGGGCCGCATACTTCGGAAAGGTAAATAGCCAAAGTGCGGGTAATTGCGACACTTTCGCGGTGCTTGCAATGGTATGTTACTTTTTTGAGAACATCTAGCGGTTCCCACGCATAGTTTTTTTGGTGCCTCCCACACGTTCGTTACGTGAAGCGAGGTCATGAAAATCCCCCGTTTTATTGCGTTTTTTTTTTCTTCTTTTACGCTTTTTTTTTTTTTAACTGCTTCCGTGTTCCGTTGTTTGAACCAAGGAACGGACTAGGTGTGGTTGGAACGGCTGTTCTTGGCGGCAGTGGGAACGGGCCCGTTTGACGTAACGTGTACGTAACAAGAGGGAATTACGAAATGCGGGAGTTATTATAAGGATAATTGCGAGTTCGGGTATCAGTATGACCTTGAGGGTATTAATACGTGGCCGATATCATGATAAGAATTTTGTAATGTTAAGATATGCAAGCTGTCAGCAACATTGATGAATATGGTGTACTTTGATATATGGAGCAAGTTACAGAATGTTCTGGCGTTTTTTTTTTTTTTTTTGCTGCACCTGCTGTAACATGTTGGCCATAAATAGAGTAGAAAATTAATGCATTATATGTTTAGTGCAGATAGTAGCCCAATATGCAGAATATGTTAAATACACCCTATACCCTGTATACCAGGGTGATTGGATTGTGTAGTTGGTTTTCAGTTGTGCCGAATCCAAGTGCCTACCATATCAACTCAACCTTTACTGGCTGTCAACAATCTACAAGTTGGCACAACTGGAAACCAACAATACAATCCAATTACCTCTAGTGCGGAAAAGGATATGACGATATGACGTCATCATTTTGTTCTCATGCAACAATGGGCATAAACAATGTCCTTTTTGTTGACACTGTTTACTCATATTGTTGTGTGACGATGACGTCAGACCGTCGTTTCTTTTCCCGGACAGTATGTATCCTGACTTTAGAGTCACCCTGTATATCCAAACTTAGTAACTGACCCAACTTATGTATGAAAAAACAAATTGATGATTGTATGTTTTAGCTGGAGTGCCTGAAGAAGCTCATTGAGGCTTTGGGTGGGCCACAAGTTTCTACGTCGAGGTTCAGCCAGACTCCGGCTCACATTGCTGCATTTGGAGGTCACCCGCAATGCTTGCAATGGCTGCTTCATGCTGGGGCCAATCCAAATGCCCAGGTAAGTTGTTTTTTTTGCTGAGTGTCCTAGGACCTGTCAGTTTTGACATTTTTATGGCATCATCCTGAAATTTAATGACTACCAGTTATGGTGGCAACTTTTACTGAAATGCACTTGGCTTATCTTGTATCTACAAAACACTGCTTTAAATTACAGGATTACCTTGGAGAGACTCCACTGCACAAGGCAGTCCGTACCGGCTCTCTCGACTGCATTGCTATACTTGCCAACCAGGGTGCGAAGCTAGAGTGAGTACTCTGGAGAGTTTACCTTTGCACAGTGTTGCTAATTTTCTTAATTTTACCAGCATGTGCAGCAGCAATCAAGTTACCCCGTCTCGGCTGGCAGCCAACTGTGGCTTCCGAGAAGTTTCCCAGCTCCTGGACCACCACGAGCGGCAGAATAATGGTAAGGAGCACGGTTGTACATTTTTTTCCCTAATCTTTGCTTACACTACTGCTTGGGATTCTTGGCAATTAGCTGCCATGCAGCACCACTCAAACGGAGTTAACGTCTCCAATGGTTATTACGGGTTCCATCCAGTTCTGTCTGGAAACGGCGTGTGCTCTCCAGCGGGTCCTTCCAACCACCAGCCCCCTCTGCCTCCTCCCATGCCCCCTTTCCAGCCTCGCAACAATGGGGACGTACTACTGCACCGAGGGGTGTCCGTCAATGTTACTCCAGTGGCTGGAAGGAAGAGATGCAGGGAGGAAGTGTTTGGTGGTGGAGCCAAGAGGATATGCCCAGAAGGTGAGCTTTTAATTGGTTCATCCTCCTTAGCTTGTAGAAACATGAGAATGTGCAGCCTTTTGCTATTGGCCGAATATATTAGGCTTGCACTTGCATTTCGTGCGAGCCAATATTACATGAACATGGTACAGTATATTGGGTAGTTTTGGCAGGGAAGTTGTCCCCTGGGTGTGGCCCCAGTGAGCCTTCCCAGCCGGCTCCCCCTGTGGTGTCACCCGCAGCACACAACGTCGACTTGTACCCACGGTGTTTGATGGGCCACTACGTCTAATGCTATCTGGAGGTGAGGGTCACAAGTTGAGCCTGCTTAGCAAAACGCACCTTCTTAGACATGCACTTTAGTGAGGCTTTTCTTGAGGCCCTTGACCTCAGGGTTTCTTTTTTTTTATGTGAGTGTAAGGAACAAGTAAAGCCTTGCTTTGCACTTGCAATGTCATGGCACAATTTGTAAATGTGCTTACCATTTTTGTTTTCAGTGCCACCTCCCGAGATGGTCAGCAACTTGGAATCGCTTCTGGCCACCTTTCACGGATGCTGAAAAGAATGTGCTGCATTTTCCAGTTCAGTTAGTTTCAAATGTGGCTTTGACTAATAGCATTTCTGTTGGGTTGTAAGTGTTTCTCAAAGGTTGATGTTCTCACACAATGTTAGTGTGTGGCTCTCTCACTGTGTTATAATGTACAGAATATGTATAACATAGTTTTTTATGTGTAGAAAAGTTCCGGAGAGATAACAACTCTATAAAAACAAATTCTAATACTAGAAAAACCCCCGCTTCGTTCAAATTTTGCTAGGGCGCAGGCCAATAACATAATATACAATATGCGGCGGACCAATCAGAGGGCTCGGCCAACTCCTGCAAGGATTTTAATATTATAGATAGAAACAAAAGTCACGTACCTGGTCCAGAGAGAATATATGAAAACAAGTAATCTGGTTGTAAATTAAGTACCTGTGGTTGCTGTTATGTTCAAAAAATCACTTATGCAATAATTTATTTGACATTGCTCTACAGCAACCCCTCCCACGAGAAGTTGTGGGTAAGGACAAAAAAAATTGCTTTGTCCCTAAAATTTCAGGATTTTTCTGTTAAGAGTTCATTACAAATGAGCTCCTGATTGTTGTGTTCCAAGGTGTGGAGAAGAAAAAAAAAAAGAAACTGGTGACATCACGCACCACAGATATGTACAGTTTTGTTTCCTTTTTTTTTTGTTGCTCATCCTATGTATATGATAAGAGACACCGCCACACTTACACACGTTACACAAACTAACGGTTGCAGTGTAGTTAGTTGGATGTGAGTCTTCACACTATTAGTGTATGCCTTTAACAACGACTTCTTCTCTTTGTTCAAAGTGTTCACCTGTCACATGTATGGCTGATCTTTTAGTATATTTTTGTTGCATAGGATGAAGGTCAGTAAATGGAGCAGGAAAAAAAAAAAAATCTGTTGGATATTTCTACAGTGTAAAGTCACGGGTCTTCCATCACTTGCGGAATAAAATGTGTTGAAGAAGTCACGCTGCATTTTCTTGAAAGCCTTATTGTTGCTCTCTCCCATATTGGCATTTCAGCACTGGTGACTCTGATTGGGTGACTCCTATCCGAATATTGCAAACGTATTTCTCTGCACATGATTGCTTTGACAATTCCGCTTGGGCAAATTGGCCAATGCTTTAGTCTGATGTCACGTTACCAACAAATCCAGGCACATTCAACACTTTATATGCTTAATTTTGCCTGGATGTAACTGGTCACTTGTGGAATGACTAGCCTTTTCACATAGGGACGTTTGTTTCAACAAAGTAGTTGCTTAAAAATAATATACTACAGTCTCAAAAGAGCTTCCCCAAAAGTTTTGCAGGTTAAGGACCCCATGCTTATCACATAATCCTTAACCAAGTACAAAAACCAAGAAAAGCCTATTACAAGTTGTAATGTGAACTTCGACTGTATGAGCCATATGAAAAATTCACAGTCGTAAATCTGTGGCAAACATGTATTTGATTTCGACACTTTGTTGGTGCCGACACTAACAAGGGTCAAAATCCAAATATCTTTTTGTGTTGTTATGACACTGAAATTTCCACATGACACTGCCTTAGGTATCCTACCAAAGAAAGCCATAATTGAAATGTACAATCAGTCAAGTATCACTCATCACGACTGTCATTGCAGTTATGGCTTTCTAAGTAGGAAGCAGATTACCTGACACCAGACTAAAGTCCCAGCAATTTTCAAGTTCACGGAGCAAAGACCCTAAGAGCTCTCATGAGTGCGGTCAACGTTGAGGCTAGCACGGTTGCCCTCTGCATCAGGAGGTTCATGGCCGAGTCGCTCAGTCCATCCTTCCTGGCCTGGTCTGCCGCATGGACGGTCTGCAGAAATGTCTCTGCCACATCCTTGACCTTCAGAGCCAGGTTGTGTGTGTGGGCAGGGCTGCACGTGTAGTTGGCCACGTCTTCGGTGATGTCCGCCAGTTGCTCCAGCATGAGCACGCAGTGGGACAGGCACCTCCCAACCTGCACCTCGCTCTCGGTTGCGCTCTTCACAAACAATTTTGAGGCGGTGACAAACTGCCTGGACTCACAGGTCAGCAGCTCCTTCGACAGCTGGAACTTATCCTCGTTCATGTACACGCCGCCTCCTGCCTGCTCTGCAGCAGAGCACTGGGCCGCAATATCTTCCAGTTTCAGCACCACATGTTCCAGGGAAATGGCAGCACCAGTGAACATTGCAGGGTTGCTCTGTAGAATTAAGAACACTCGATCAATGCAAATGTAATACGTACAGTCGAACAGCAATGAAAAATTGCATGTGCAAGGAACCCTACCATATTAATATTCCAGGTGTGGTGCACAGTGGGCAACAGACTAGAATTAAAACGATGCCACAGAAACACGAAAAGTTATTCCACATTCTACAGTACAGCTACTTGCCAGTTAGCAATTTTTCAAGTTTCAGCCAGATGGAGAGAAATGCAAGGGCAGAAGAGTTTTTGAAATTTTTTGAATTTGTATGCAAGCCATGCAGCAAACATGCAGTGCAGAGGTCTCATCACTGAATTAGTTTTAATAAACCTGTTTTTATTGTCACAGAAAGACAATCTGACGACCCCCTTTTGTACAAGTTACAGCATTACTGTAGGTCTCATTACTACGAGTAAGTGATCGTCACCGCAGAGTGAGTCCACAATTATGCTGTGCTAATTATTACAGCCACAATGATCTCAATATTGTCATGCAGCTTACCTTGGCGCTTTTGTGTGACGAACTTCCGTCGAGAGAGTCACGGTCATAGTCAGTGTCTTTATTGGCTGAACCATTGACCATTTTGGACTCTATGTCACCATTGACCATATGACCGTTACGTAGGGCCATCTTTGGACTGCTTGTTTTGAGTGGTGGGGATGCACCACCTTTGCCCTTTGGCGCGGTTCTAGGGGAAGTTGAATTCCCCCCATTGACAACCCCTATCCCGTTGGTCCTCCCAGACACTGACGGGGACACCAGCTGCGGTCTAGGCAGTTTGGAAGTGGTGACTATGAGTGGTTTCCTTGTGCCTGGTGTCACTTGGCTTGGTTCTGGCATTGGGGCCTTCCCACTCACGCCACTGGGTGGTAGTGGGGTTGGAGGCAGCTTACGATTGGGGCTTCCCTTGGTGGGGGATCCTGCCGTTCCATTTGTGCTGCCGTTTCCACATGATGGCTTGCGTAGCCGGGATGGGACTCTCGGAGGGGCCGCCTGCCCCCCGTTGGTCACTGGGGGCAATGGTGGCTTAGCAGGACTTCCTCTGGGTGGAAGTGGAGGTGAGCAGTAGCCTTCGTTACCCGAGTCCTCTGAGGTGCTCCAAGCAGACTTCACGGTAGCGACACTTGCATTCGAGGCTAGAGAGTCTGAACTGGATGTGCCTGTGAGACTGCGCTTCGAAGGCGACCCCGGGGAGTGACCAGGAGGGGCACCCAGATCATCGCTGGAGGTGGAGAGGAGTGCTCTTGACGGCGACCTCTGAGCTGCCAGGTCACTCTGGGAGGATGACTTTGCCACTGGCTGCGGCTGCATCGCTCTTCCTGGAGGCAGACCCATGGCACACTCAAGTTGTGCCTTGCGTTCAGCCACCGACACCGACTCATCCTCAATATTTTTTCTAGGAAGGCTGCCATGAACTGCCATCACGCTTCGGGGTTTGGCCACTGGGGCAAGTTGCCTCTGTATTGCTGCTATCTTGGCCGAAACATCCTTCTCACGGCGTTCAGCTGCCACTTTCACCTCTTCTCCTAATCTGTCTTGCTCCAGGGGTGGCCCAGGGGCACCTCCTGGAGGCGGAGGGATGATGTATGCCGCCAGCTCTTCATCCGCAACAGCTGGGCTGAACGGGGTGGTTGTGTCGCCTGATGCTGAAGGAGGTGGAGGCACCGTGACTGTGGCAATGAACGAGTCAATGTCATCAGCCCATGACTGTGGGTATTCAGACTCCCCAGGAGGTGGTGGCAGAAACATAGACGAGTCCTCAGATGCCAAGCTGGCACTGTAGTTGCTGAGGGAGAGTGAGTCGTCCAGGTCTGGGTTCCCTGCCATCACTGCTGCCAGGTCCGGATCATCGCAGCAGAGGCCAAGCTTCCAACCTTCCGGATCCCGGGCAGCCCGCCTACTCAAAGCCTGGAGTTGCAGTTCATACTCTAAGCTCAGACGGTCTGCAAAAGGTGTCGGAGGGGTGCTCAGTTGGCATGGCAGTAGACGAGCCCGCTCCTGCAAAAAGTGTGAAGATTAGACATGATGTGAATTCATTGATCCTCAGTCAGATGTAAAATAAAAATGTTCTGCTGCAATTTCAATAATGCAATCAATGAATAAACTGTTTTTATGTCCATTGCATGTGCTGGTGGCTTCATATCAGTTCCACTACATGCCACGTTTACTTGCATGAAAATATGAATATTTAATAAACTGCAATGAATGTCTTATTTACACTTTCCTTTCGCTTTAATATATGCGGTTACCATATGCCGTATTGGCTAGCAATGCGTACTCGTACATAATGCATATTTAAATCATCTGTCATTTCCTTCATGTAGCATATGGCAGTGTTTTGCTTACATCATCTGGTGTTATAGGTGGTGGTATCATGGTGAGATCTATGATGTCTGGATCCAGGTAGAGCGTCCCTTCTGCAAAGCTGTACGGAAGGATGTTCTCCTCCTGCAGCCGACGCAGCAATTCCTGCACGTCGTGACTCTGCAATCCAGCCAGGAAGTTATCGGGGCTGTGCAATCCAAAACTGGAATCGCTGGACTTGAGCATGGATGACGGACGCTTAGCCGGAGTGACAGAAGTGGCTGTGGCAGTGGCTGGAGTGGCAGGTGGCCGATGGGAAGGGCTGTCGGTAGGGGTGGAAAGAGAGTCTGTGTCGCTCTCGTTGTCCCCTACTGGCAGCTCAATCTTCTTGACCTCCGTCACCACAGTCTCATTCAGCTGCTTCTGACCCTGGGTAAGCAGCAGTAAGGAATCGCTGTGCTTCAGCTGCCCATATGAAGTTGACAGCTCCGAGTCGGTGTGAGACACCCCAGATCGGAGGCTCTCTGTGTCGTTGACTTCCCCTTCGACGACATCATCATCATCAGCCTCCCGGTCGGTCAGGTAAGACTCTGCGTCCTCAACAAGCTGCTTCATCTCTGCCACTCGACGCATAACCTGCTGAGAGAACTGAGAGCCAACATAGGTTCCAACACAATTCTAATAATAATAATAAGTGCCTTAATTAGCTCATATACCGGTAAGTGCCAACTCACCTCGTCATTACCACTGCTGACAAAAGCAGCATCGCCCTCCAGGATCTCCATGGACACCACACTCTGGATGTCAAAGCCCAGTTTCTGGCTGCTGCTCTGAACATCCAAGGTGTTCGACGCCGTGGTGCTCTCCAGTGGCTGTCTCCGCTGCCTGTTGTCCTCAGGAGGACAGTAGTTGTTGTTGTTGCTGCCATTGTCCGGTCTGTTCAATGGCAACCTGGAAACATAGTGTGGTTATTGCAGCACTGAAAACTCCAAACCAAATTCGAGCACATACGTTTTGTTCATATTCTTGTCCACCCTGTAGGTAGTAGCTCCAGCCGTGACGGTGGTGGCCATGGCTGGTTCTGGCTGCTTCACTTCTGCCGCAGTCGAGTTGGGAATATGTCCGTTGGGCACCTGCACAACTTCGGGACGCTGCTGGTACGGCGGTACTACAGAAAGGTCTATGAGGATGTGATCCGGCTTGTTTTGGTCCACAGCAGCATCACCCGACGACGACGAAGCAGCCGCAACAACAGGAGGATCCGAAGGCAAATAGCTCCAACTGGCCGCCTGAACCCGATGTTTCGTGTGGTACGGAAGTGCTGCAAAGTATATACATAAAGTGTGTACAGCATTGCAGATAGTCTGGCTGAAAAAAAGTGAGGTAATCTGAAGAGACGGTGGTGCACGCGCCATGGCATCGATTCGGACTCTCCAGCAACATTCTGCGTGTTACTCGCCTTTTCCTATCGTCGACATGAAATTTTAATTACATCTCGTCAGGAGGAGGAAGAGGGTTCAATAGGCAAGGCGGCAAGGCCCGGAGACGAGCAAAGAGAGGACAAAAAACCCTTCCCCCCCAAAATCCGATGAAATGTCTCGCTTCAATTATTCCGCAATTGGAAGACTTTGACTGCTCGTGAGATTCATTTGGAAGCAGGCATTTGACTGATGCACTATAACACGCAAAAAGATTGTCGCACTGTATCCGTGTGGTCAGCGACTTTTTCGTGAAAAAGTCGCGGACCCCACGGATACAGTGCGACAATCTTTTTGCGTGTTATAGTACAGGGTGTGTCGAGAAGCTGTATACTTGCTTTTTACTGCCCAACCGATAAGTCATGTCCGGCACTTTCTTGGAAGCATATAGCCAAAAAAGATTGAGGCTCCGCACGCCATTATTGGCCTATATTTCCACCCTATAACTCCCCCCAAGAGGAAGTTATTAGCTGGCCAGAAATTTTCGGGTTCCCCCCTACTACTATAGCAACTTTTTCCCACAATTAAAAAGCCAAACTTTGGCCCGTCCCTAAAGGCAATCTGTCATTAGCTACCCCCCCTCGATTTTAAATACATCTAGCCAGAAATAGTCTCGACGGGCACGGAGGCCCCCATTTCCTTTCCAGCTTGTCGAACCCGCCCCCGCATTATTATTGGGAGCCAGGTTCGCAATTTTATTTTAAGGAAATATTTCCGTGTGCTATAGCCTTCGCCTGATCGTAGCTTACGAGTTGAATACACGCAATGGTCAAGGACTGTAATTTTTGAGCAATAAACCGCACTTCTTAGGGGAGGCTAATTGCGTTTCGTTTGGACTCAAAAATATGTTTCAAAAGCACTGCGGGGGCAATCCATTCCCTTTTATAACCCGAACCTTTCTTTGCAATTTCCACACAACCTTAGAATGAATGCTTCCATGATGAAATACCTGCTCGGAATGGGTAACGCGATCGGGAGGAAAATGTGTGGAGCCAATGGTCCACCTGACACCAGGCCATCGCATTAGTGTCGCCTTACTCGGACTTGCAACTTTTGTAATTGGAATGAACACCCTATATCGCAGGTAGGGGGACCCCCCACCTTGTACTATTATAGCCTCCCGAAAAAAGGACTCCCAGTGCCTTTCATTAGGCAGCTTATTTCCCTGCCCTATCTCTGTTTACCTGACTCCAGCACGCCCCAATTGCTGACGCTAATCTCCTGGACCTTTTTTCCACGTCTAATTAACACTTTATATACAGGCTCACAGGATTTCAATTCTTAACCCTGCACCAAGGGCGAGGAAAAATTCTCTTTTTGTGTAATTCGTAACCCAGATATTCCCATCGCCTGTGCAAATGTTAAATTTTTAATTGTTATCAGTCATTTTCAATTATTTTAGTGATGGCTATTTCAGTTATTTTAGTTCTTCATTATTTTGTTCATAAAAATATTTTAAAATTAAACAAAAACACGAGCAAAAACAAGTTAAATCGTTCATATCTGGTTTTTAAAATTGAAATGAGTACCATGGAGGACTTACCAGAATCCTCTGCCCATCGGTCCCTCTCTCGATGTACCGGCAGGGGTCTGTCTGCCAGCAGCTTGAAGTAACCCTGAAGAACCAGCACCAGCTCTTCGGCGTCTCTGTCTTCCAGGCTCAGCAACAACGACTGCAACGAAGGGATTAGTCGATTACATTACGACTCTTTTTTCCCCCCCTTTTCTTGAGAGGCCGAGGCGGGAATGCAAAAAAGGTTTTTTTTTGTTGGTAATTTGGGGAATCCATATCGATCCTCCTTCACAAAATCTTAGGGAGTGACGGGTGGGTGGGAAGACGGGTGCGCTTCAGAAACAAACTTGGAATCAGGACTTCCTTTCTGACAGGCTTCAATTTGTTGCAATTCAGCTTCGGAATTGGGTTAGGTTCCGCCCCTTATATAGTTGGAACCTCGTAGAAAAAGGGAGCCAGCAGGAAAAAAAAAAATTCCGGTCCTGTGCACGTCTCTCGCCCAGGACTAAAGGTTTTTATCCACTTAGATCTACCTGCCCCCCGTTCAATTTTTACGTCTCTCGGGAGAGAACATAGATCCTGAGAATGCACTTATTGTTGACCACTCCCGAGTTTTTTTGGTCGTGACATTTTCGCCCGGTCATCGATTCAACCCAACCCACGATTAATTAGGTCCGCTCGTTATAACCGCGACCTCATCAATTCATTACGCTTCTATACATCGCGAATTTGCAATCACCGTTCACTTGGTCAGCCCAATTAGCATCTTTTGTAACGACCAGTTGGAAGCAGTCTAAAATCCGGCATAGGCAGCACCTTTTGTGGTTTTCCTCCCTAAGATCGCGTGACCATGTCGCGATATTAATGACATTTCTCTCTCAGAACTTACGACCTCAAAATGCAAACTCAATCTGTCAACAATAAAACTGCATTAGTAAAACGTCAGTATAAAGTTGTGCCTCGACGTCCCTTTGGCAAAGTAGCTAAGAGACCTCCCCCAATTGTCATGCAAACTCTCACCCCCAAAGTCTCACTCTGGTAATCCCACGCCACTTGGAATTGCCCTACTGCTGCAAAGAACTCAATGAACTTTAAACACAGCCCATTCGTTCCCTCTTCCCACACCGGCAAGGGAAAACATGCATTACTGGGAGGCCATCAGAGGCAACTCTAAAGCACCACTACTTGGCTGCCGACACTCCCCGGTTAATTAATCTAAATGGTATATATATCCTCGCTTGAAAACAGGGGGGGCTGAACACAAAGCATCAAACCATGTACAGCCACTGCACTGGTTTAATTTCCTCTCACAGAGCAACCCAATGCCTATCAATGAGGTCATCTGGCGATTTCCAAGATGGCGGCGTCAGGATAATTATTGCCAATTCGCCTCAGGCAAATTCGCAAATCTTCCAGGGGGGGGGACGCCATGGTCCAGCAGGAAGAAAGGGGGGAATCGACTGTATATTTTTGTGTTCCTCCCAAAGCCTCATTAGCAAAGCAGCCGAAATGAAGTCGGCGGCCTGTGAAAACCTCCCCTTGGAGGGGTCCGGACTGCAAATTGACAAGAGGCGACATTCCCCCGGTTATTTGCCTTTTACAAAAACTCAGCCAACATAATCAAGTAATTACACTCCTGATGCATGTGTATAATTAATTAATACAGCCCTTATAAAAAGAAAAAGTGACATTGAAACCTATATAGGGGGACGAAAGAAATGAAACGGGTCCTTTGATGCAGGTTATGAAGGCAACTTCCATCTAATTGGTACCGGCAGACAAAGAGGGCCCTGCTGGTAATTAGGGAATCAGGATTTGATAGTCGCTGGCCTGGACTGCCATAGACCTTCTATCTCAGCAAGGCTCCTTTGTTGCCAAGGTAGGAATTATTCAGGCCGCCCCACCTATTGACCTGCCCTCTTCAATAAAACATTCGGGCCAAGGGGACGAAACAGCCATTTTTTTGCACCTGGCTTTAATGAATCCACCTGTGCGTTTCCTTACAAACAAATGAAACGTGGATCACACTAGAAAACTTTTTCCTGCTCCTATTTGCTAGGGTGTGTGAGAGAGAGAAAAAAAAGGCCAGGGTCTGGAGGCTTGCGTTTTTCTCTGGCCATCATCAATAGCTGGAAGCCCAAGGAACCATTTGTATGCCGGCGCCAGGAGAGATCCTGTGGGACTTGTGCCCACCTACATCACTTCCCTGTACCCGCATTTTTTTCCCCTCCCCTTTTCCCATTTCTACATCCTGGGCCTCGACTACTTTTTACTCCACTGCAGCAGTGGCCAACCCTTTTTTTTTCTCTTATTGACTTACTAGTGGTACTGTACACATCAAACATGTTTTGCTCGCAAAATCTGGCAGGCACATATTTCCAACAGAAAACAATTTATGACTCGAGGGCGTATGTCGATATTACATGCGAATTCTTGAAATGCAGGCTAAAATTGAGCCAGCAAAATTTAATGAATAATGTAATTTTCAACAAACCTTGTTTCTACAGCATTATTTTGATAAGGTGTATACCTGAAAGTGGAGTTATGGCTGTACATGCCACTGACTGCACTTCCAAACATCAAATAATACCCTCCATATCTGAATACAAAAACAACCCACCATTCCGAATAGATCCGCCAAAAAAAGGGGGCAGTACATAGCAACCGAAACGCACCACAAAAACATCCTCCGGTACTGGAACAACATACCGGTTTCAAAAAAGACCAGGCATAAAACACACTGTCCGTAAGGTAATCCCCGGGTCTGCTTGTGAATACACATATACACGCACCGCATGAATAGAAGTGTGTAAGCCGACTAAACTCCTCCTCCCAAAAAAAGAGGTCCTAACGAGGATAGTAATGGTCCAGGCTTTTGAGGCTGGCCATGGCACGAGTCTGTCGGGGTCCTTTCAAGTCCCTAACCGTCAAATGCAGACGCAGCACCAGACTAGTCCAGACCAGCAGCCATCAAGTCTCTCCGTCGCACAAAAGCCTCACCAACCACCACCAAAAGCCTTCTCGTGTACCACCACCAAGAACTGGTGGTCTAACTCTTATTAAAACCGCAACCGCCTGGAATTTTTTGGAAAAAAAAACCCCGGGCTCAATTAGTAATTTCAGAAAGTCTCGATCATGCCACGAGTTTGAGGCTTTTCCCCGAGTTTGGGAGTTTCGCCAGCTCAGTGTTGCCTGATGCAAAGTTACATCGTATCACTGCTACCTGACTTCAGAATCCATTATAATTCGGCTGAATCCAAGATTATACTATTCATAAGTCAACAAAGAGGGGTTTCCCTCTGCATTGGGTTTCTCCCTACAGGTCAGGTCCATTCATCCAATCATCCAGGACTGGAATCTGTCCCAGAGCAGCCACAAAGGATTCAATCTCCTTTCGGAACAAATCTGAGCTCCGCCTGGTGGATCCCAAATGCCCGTTTTCCTCCTTTCCGGACCCTTCCCAATCGCCACTATACCTGTGTGTGCTTGCATAGCCTATATATGATGTGGGGCGGGGAGGTTTGTTGGAACATGCAAACAAAACGGGCGAAAAGTTTTCAACTGTTCCTATACCCCCGTTTTGTGCTGGCTGCCGACTGACAAAGGCAAGGGAGCCGCTTCCAAAATTTCAATTTTGTGCCAGTCCAAATCTGCCTGTCACCAAACTACGACTGATGATCCGAGAGTTTCCGCACATTTTTGTGCAGAAACATCGAAATACGTAATTAACGTGGGGGAAACGTCTGTCACCCAACTAAAACCAGTTTCAGCAGTTTGCAAAAAAAAAAGTTATGTCCGGCAGAATCAGCCAACAAGAACTGGAATTATTTTTGTGTATACGTATGATGATTCCAACGTTTTATTTATTTATTGAATGCCGATTCCAATGTTATTAATTTATTTTATGACTAGTGCACCCGTAGCCGTGGAAAGGCCTGATGATTTAGTGCCGTGATCAGAAGGTGGCAGCACTCACCAGGGGCCCCTCTCCTTCTGGAGCGTTCCAGAGGCGAAAAAATAAGACTATTACCGTATTATTGGGGGAATGATTTATTTATGGTTTATTCCGCTATTTGGAGGTTAAAACTGTACTAGTATCTGCATAAAAATTAAGCTGCATATCCGTTAACGAAACATCTAACGTAACCGAAAACGTGAAACTTAGCTCCACCCCCTCAAATTCCGCGCATGCTCAGCACCACTTGTGGGTACATCAAACTTTGTCAGTTTAGAAGCCTATACCCAGCCCATAATTCCTTGCTTCCAAGTCACTTTCGCCCCCGAAAGCAAACCTCATTAGGCACAACTTCCGGCAAATTTTGCAGATTTTCGTTTGCCTAATTCCCGTCCCTGTCAAACCCGCCGACAACTGACATCTGCATATCCACTAAAAATAGACTCTCCTGGTAATAACATCATCTCCCAATCTATCTCTCTCGCCCTCCGAACCAGCAGGACTGACACCAATATTTTATAACGAAATGCCTTCCGCTTTGCTCAGAAGCCATTGTCCGCGAATACAAATACGGCTTCTTGTCACGTGACAATTAAGAATCTCGCACAAAAAATGTCGACAGCATCAAGCCCACAGAAAGAAGAAGAATTCGGTCGAGTCACGCCTTGAAGCCCCCCCTCTATGGCGTGTTCAAATAGCAACCAAGGTTAAAGGCAGTTTGGCCAGAAATGAAACGACTGTTGAGCAGGCAGCCGACAAGCGCAGATAGTCTCTGAATGAAAATTGTCACGAAAAAGGCGGATGTCACCTGACTCGGAAGATAAAGATTTCATTAGCTCCTACTTATCTAGCCAGCTCCAACCCGCGCGCTAAGGAAAAAGGAAGCTACATATCAGAAGGCCTTTAAAAAAAATGGTCGCACGTGCCTGAATCTTTGGCAACGGTTGGCATTCCCAGAGCAAACACTCATTATGAAACTAGAGGAATTGAACAAACTCCTTCTCAACAAAGCTGGGACCGTCCAATTAAAAGGGGAAATAAGGAGCACGCAAACGTACTTTGCTCATCGAAAGGAAAAAAAGCCTTCAGTATGCTAACAGACGTCTCAAGTTTCCCGCATGTCAAAGGCCACTCACGTCGTCATGAGCAAGAGGCGTCCAACATTTTCCTACCGGATGCACTCGGCTGGGTTTTGCTGCAGCAGACCCAAAGTTTGCCTAGCAATCCAGTCAGAATTATATTCCCCTCTTCTTGTATATATATTTCGACGTCTCGCCAATACCAAATGAGGAAGCCTGCCAGATGACTCCCACAGATTGAAAGGTAACCATATTGGAAGCGAGTGTACGTACTTCCGGACGTCTCTGATCCCACTTGTCACGCTTAATACGGGGGAAAACTTTCCGGACCAACAACTTCGTCTCCTGTCGGCCACTTCGGGTAAGGGGGAAAAGGGGCCGAAT
The DNA here is from genome assembly GCA_000934665.2 of Catajapyx aquilonaris. Lineage (NCBI taxonomy): Eukaryota > Metazoa > Arthropoda > Diplura > Dicellurata > Japygidae > Catajapyx > Catajapyx aquilonaris. The sequence goes on along the minus strand of KZ538039.1, from coordinate 30,296 downwards.
AAAAAATCGCGTGGCCGGAACCCCCCTCCTATATACTCTTGATGAATAGCATCGGCAGAATTGCATTCGAAATCGGTTAGCTTTATCCGGACTATCCGGTTCTACTGCACACAAAAAAAACTTTCTTGAAACGGTCTACCCGTATAACCTGCAGTTGCTAAAAGGGAACTTCCTGCTCGCTAAAATTGGGTCCTTGCTGGGATTCCTCTCTGTCATCTCGCAAGTCATCCTGACAGGTGCACTCGAGTCTTCCCCCATTCCTTAAATCTCAAAGTGCGACAGGCTTTTCCCTCTAATTACTGTATGTCGTCCCTGGAGTGTACTTACACTCTAAAAAATTCAGAGTGTTTTTCAACTAGATGTTTCAGTACCGGTAATTTTCAACTCGATTTCAGAGATTTTAACTCTTTCTCCTACTTGATTTGACTCCCACTCAATTGGAGTGAAATGATCGCTCAGTTTGAGAGAAATATTTTCACTCAAACTATCGATCATTTCACTCAAACTGAGTGGCTTTTCGGCCTAATTCGAGCGAATAACCACTCAACTGGAGTGAAATATTTGCACTCAAACTGAGCAATAATTTCACTCAAATTGAGCAATAATTTCACTCAAATTGAGTGGCTTTTCTGCTTAATTCGAGCGAATATAACCACTCAACTGGAGTGAAATATTTGCACTCAAACTGAGCAATAATTTCACTCAAATTGAGTGGGTTTTCAGCCTAATTAGAGCGAATAACCACTTAACTGGAGTGAAATATTTGCACTCAAACTGAGCAATAATTTCACTCAAATTGAGTGGGTTTTCGGCCTAATTCGAGCGAATAACCACTCAACTGGAGTGAAATATTTGCACTCAAACTGAGCAATAATTTCACTCAAATTGAGTGGGTTTTCTGCTTGATTTGAGCGAATGACCACTCAACTTTAGTGAAATGGGTTTCACTCGTTGATGGGCCTCCACTCATTCTCACTCTTCTTTCAAGTACGTACTTTTCCATATTAGTTGAGTTCAAGTAACTCTTTGAGGAGAGAAATTCACTTAAAAAAGAACATTTTGCGAAATAGCTAGTTTTTTGCGTAAAATTTTCACTCGAACATTTTTAGAGAGTAGGTATATGCACCAATATGTACGTCATCCGATTTTTGTTAAAAGTTCGGACCGTTGTTGCTATTACCAGGTCCGAACTTTATCCAAACAAATGTGGGTGTATATGCAGATTATGCAGTATTCAGTACGCGCCTCAGGCCCCGGTTTTACAGTGACTGTACCTGCCACACTGACCGGCTTATCCCTGAGAGTACATAATGCAATCGCACTGCACGCTTTGAAGAACATTACCGGGTGGTTCCAGGCAACATATATATATATATACACAAGCCAGGACGTTAACCCTAAAGGCTTGTGCGACCGCGTAAATGAAATCAGCCCTCGTTAGAAAATAACCTCCAAGTGGAATTAGTTGTAGGCGTTCTCATGCAGTCTTGCACAAATCTCCAGCCCCCAGTGTTTGGAGGTCCATTCTGTGGGCATTTTCAGACCCCTCCTTTTAGTCCCCCCCCCCCCTTTTCTTTATCCGGGTAAAGCACGCAAAGGTCGTTTCCTGCAGGAAAAAGACCCAAATACTGTGCAGGGACCTGGGCACCACTCTGTCTGATAGAAAGACCCTGGCTGCTATTCCCACCCCACCCTTTATCCACCTTTCTGGCAGCGTGTTTCGTCCAACCGAACTAGCTCGAGAGACCCACGACGCTACAACTAATTCCATCAAAAAAAAAAATCCGACTCCTTTTTTTTTTGAAAATAAATACCATCCGGAGTAAAAGCGCTATCCATTTTAATATCGAATGTGCGACATGGCGCGAAAAATATTGGTCCGATTTTTTCCGCCACTGACTCTGAGTGCAGCAGACATGGGAATACAACGAATCCGGGGGCAATATTTCAAAAAAAAAAAAAAAAAAAGGCGAGGAATCGACGTGTCTGGGATATCTCCTGAGAGAGCCTGATATCTATGAATAGAGTGTGCCAAGACGGTACGGATCAAGGCTTGTGAAGAAGGAGGGGGTCGTTGCTCTGGGAGACTGCGAAAGTGAAGCTTACGTGACCCAACGGGGTCATCCTTCATCGCTACCAATGCTTACTCTTAAACCACGACCACATTTTTCTACGTTTTTCCTGCCACTAAAAATGCGTCCCTGGAGCAATTATCTGGCTACACTCCAGTATGTGATAAGGCGACCCAAGCTCTTCTCTAATGAGAATCGAGCAGCAGAAAAAGGTCAGCTAAGCTATCCAAGCAAAACATACCGATTTGTTTTCTTTTTAAAAAAGGAGGTGGCAGCGGGGGTGGAATTCACTTAAGACGTTTTTTTTTGCCAACCCCCCCCCCCACCCCCAAATTGATTTCCACTCGGAAAGAGGGGGAAAAGGAGCTTGAAATGTCAAACGCTTGCTGCTTAACTTTTTAGTAAGCCCGCATGTTTCCGGCTATAAAATGTTTCACTACAAAGCGGAACAGCCGGTATAAAATTTGCACGAAACACTCTCCTCCATAACCACTAAATTGCACCGACAGTAATGTTTCATGAGCCACTATGCATGTAAACAATGCATATGCAAATTACGGCAAATAAACAGCTAAAATTCGACAGTGTGCACTTACCGGCTCCAGTTACAGACAAGCAGTCTGGTCTCTTCCTACTCCTGCACTCCTCTAGCTAAAACCCAGCTACCAGCCACGTGAGCTGCGCAGATCCNCCCCCCCCCCCCCAGCTCCACCAGCCCATCCAAAAAAGCCCACCCACCATATTAATTTTTTAAAAAAAGCGCTTTGTTGCAAATATCATTGCTCCAGGTAATACAGGTTGCAGTTCAGTGGTCAGTTGCCTAGGGACAACTGGAGCTCTTTTGTGTCCAAAATTATGCCAACCCAACCCTGCCATGTAGTGCAGATATGCCAAAATTTGCAAGACAATGTCGCCCTCTTTTTTTTATCATAAGAAAGGAAGATGGCAGTGCAGTCAATCACCGAATAGAATTTGCACAAGCGGACAAAAGGATCCGAAAAAAACCGTAGTCGCGGAAGGAACTTCCTACTGAAAAAAGAGGGCCGCCACGTAATTTCAGCAGTTTGACGCTGTTACCCCCCCTAGGGTGGGGACCTAATTTGCATTTCCCCCCCGCCTACAACCTGGACTCGGATTCGACGGAAATGAGACGCGAGACGAAATGGGAAATGACTAACGGTTATCAAAAGATCCTTCAATCCTCATCAACTCCCCAAGTCCGATTTGCGCTTCAAAGGCGCAAAATGACCCGTGAGGAATATGGCGACAAAGCGAAAATTCTCTTAGAAAATTGGTGCAGAACTAGAATATTGGAGTGCTCCATTTGCACAGTGAAACGTGGCGTAAATTATTTTGACGCAATATGAGTATTGATCGCGATAAGTTACATCCTGGCCTCTTGCTCTTTCAAGTATGCAGAAAGCACTGAATATATACACAAAGCTTGGAATTGTCAGCTTGAATAATGTAAGGTACCGGAAGTGATTAGCACAATCCTTATCAACCTGACGCAAAAGACGGCTGCCATTTTTTTTTTGAAAATTATTACAGCAATATTGCTCAGGCCATAATAATGAGGCTTTAGCGGATGGCTGGTTGAATTTGTGCACACTTAAATTCACCCATTTATCAATGCCAAAGCAGGCATGCTATTGTCGGCTCAATTTTTAATGCGCTGGCAAACTCCTTTGACATTTCAGTCCAGCCGCCACTTCAAAGCTGATTTTGCAATCCAAGTGTGGCAACCTAATAGGATAATACTTGAAAAATTACATGCAGTTTAGTAGCACGATTTGTGGCCTTCATGTACAACTTTTGCCCCCTCCAATTTCCTTACACTAATATAATAATAAAAAAACGGTGCCTTCACACTACTCTAATACATCATGATGCATCGGATACCTGCACGAATGAGCTAAATTTGGAAGCACCCTTCCGTGTGTGGGGGTATAGCGTTACAACACCATATGTGTAGTTCGATGGAAGGGGTGTCAAGAACTGAAAATTGCTTCCCGTAATTTATGGGGGCCCCTATCCAATGTTGAGAGGAGAAACTTCAACACCCGAATCTATCTTCCTAAAACCCCGAACCCTGTTTTATGACCCCAAGGGGCCCGCTCCTACTGTATATCACTCATAATCCTTTTCAAAAAACGCACCTCCCAAACCGGAAGCCCAAAAAATCGCAGGATCCTTTATTTATTTTTTAACTGCAATGGACACATACGTTGGACGTAATTGCTGTGCGAAATGGCTTGTTTTCTGAGGAAACAATCATTATATCTCAGTGGATGGAGGATCCGAACTGCGACGCCCGAGAGTCGGTAGGGATTGAAAGCAAGACGTATGGAATGGCAGGGGGTCAAGTCCGCAATGGCCTCTCTCAGGGTAAGAAATGGTCTGAAGGGAAAAAGAAAGAAGAGAATGGGAGAGGAAAGAAGAAGGTGGAAAAACCTCCCCGTATAAGAAATCCGGCGCTTCATTCTGCGTTATCATTTCGAGGTCCGGACTCACTTTCTCATCTGGACTCATCCCGGGTCATTTTCTCCGGGCCAAAAAGGGGGGGGGGGGGGGACAATCGTGGTCAAATGGAGGTACCCGCCGAGAACTCCCCGGGAGCACCACCGACTTATTTTGGCAACGAACATGGCAATAGCTTGCCAAAAATGGTGTTCAGCCGTTCAGGGTAGTACAATATTATTATCTAACTGCAGCAATCCAGTAATTCTAGTAATCTAATGATCAGTTAATCAGCCCCTACTAAACTTTTTGTAATTACAACTGTGGACATCAGCAATGACCTATAAGTACAAAATTTCCGAACCTGCGTACAGGGCGGTTACAACCTGCAACAACATAAAACCTGCATTGCGCAAAGGCTGTAGGCTGTAATCATATAAATTGAGATGTTCCAGGCTATAAAATATGCAAATTAATTAGCCCAGCCCTCACATTACGCGCAAATATATGCCCAGAATGTTATTTGTCGCAACGCCTGTAATTAGCATTTAATAAAGCCAACTAAGTAGCACTGTACACACACCGCGACACACGCGCCTGTTTAATGAAGCACCTCCAGCCAATATTATAACAAAACCCCTGCACTGTAATGTAAATAATACACACGAAGACTAATGCAATTCCTCTTTTTGTTCCAAGGGGGTGACATGCGACAGATAAACAAGACTGATGTCTTACCTCTTTGTCTGGATCCTTGAGCTTGAGCTCCACCTTGTGCGACAGCTCATCTTCTCTAGTCACATTGACCGAAGACAAGTGCTCGATATCACACAAGTTTAACGGCTGGAAAAAGACAAGAGAACAAAAATCGGTCAATGCACTTTCCCTGCACTACACTAACAAAAAAGCATATCTCAAAACAAAGGCGCATAAATAGGATGGAATGGGTTTGACTTGTTTGGTTTATGGTCCAGACAAGCAAGAAAACACAAGAGGCTATAGAAAATATGAAATGCCCTTCCTGTTTCAGGTTTCGCTCCATGAAATATGGGGGGTTAACTCAACTCGATTTCCAGGAGCTCTCCCGAAAACGCGCCAAGTTTTGGAAATTAGTCCTCCAGGACTAATGACATCCTCCTTTCCTTATACACCTCTGTCAACTTATTCCACCTTATTGGACATATATAGAAGGAAGGGGGTTGGAAATTTCTGGCAGTCGAGGAAAACTTAATTCTTGGAGGGGAGGGGCGGGGGGAAGGGGGGGGGGTCCCTTATCTTGTATAGTCGGGATTATGTGAAGTGTACCGGCGGGTACTTGGAGCATGACAAAACTGAAACGTGTGCAGCAGCCATCGAAGTCTTGAGCGTCAGATGCAGCCGAACGGAACCGGGAGAGCACAGAAATCAATACGATATTGGGGGGTGGTTGCTGGATGGATGCTTTTGCTAGGTTGCTTGGAGAGTTTTGGCAAGTCTATATAAGAAGCTTGAGGGGGGAGGGGGGGGGGTCCCGCTTCGGCTATCGTTTTTACTTCTAAAAGTGGGGGGTGGTGGTGGGCAGGGAAGGATGAGAAACTTTGCCATACCGGAATACCGCACCTTCAATAAATTTCCGCCGGAGGACGGAAGTGTCTTCTTGCCTTCGTTCAGGAGGAGAAATGGACTTCGTTGTGATGTGCGGGAACGAATCCGCCGCTTTCAGAGAAGTGGGAGATAGACAAAGAATAAGAGTCCACATGTAATTTGCTGTTTTTCTTTTTTGATTATCGAGCCCCAACCCAATATGTCCTTAGAGCTGTTCATGCCAGATGATTTATGACTTGAAAAAATGACAAATTGTCGTGTGGCATGTCTGCTCTCCTGACTAATAATCCATCCAATAAAATGTTCCGCGATGGTGGCGCAACACACCACTATTTTTACTAATGGCATCCTGATAAAAATTTGTCGGCGAAAAAATTCAGTATCCAACCAGAGTTGTAAACAACTCAAGCCTCAATTTCCATAAGGCCCCAGTATTTTTTTCTTTTTCTCCAGCATCTGGGAGGCAAAGACGGATGCGTGATCCCCCCAGCAGAGAGAGAGGGTTATTTCCTCCAGGAAAGAGTCAATCAACCATTACGTGATCTGGTTTTCTCTCAGTTCCTAGTTCTAAAAATATTCATATAGTTGAAACACTTTTCTTTTGAACATCTTTGTATAGAGCTTATGAAAAGACGTGCTAAGAGAACCTTCCTGCAAAAATCTTGCCCTTTAAAGAGCACCATTCATAATTCGCACCAAATGCCGACTCTCACGTCCTAGTTTTTTCGCTTCCTTTTTTTCGCGATGAAAATGCCACTGGCAGAGTCCGTTGCGGAGCGGCACACCCATGGCCTTTCGATTGCAAATGTTGTGTTCCCAATGGAAAAGGAGTTTTTTCCCCCACCATCCTACTATCAACTCACTTGCTACTACTTCGCCCCAGGATGCCGAGAGACAACGCGATTCCAACCTTTCAAGCAGATTGCTTTTCCACAAAACGTGGCACGCACCTCTTTTTTGGAGGGGGGCCNGGGGGGGGGGGGGCATACCGCCACTTTCTCAAAAATCTTTGTCTCAAACCCGCAGGCTTCAGATGTGTACTTTTGATCTGCAACAAACAATAAAGGCCCTCAGGTGCTATATTGTGAAGATAATTAATTAGCATCCGGTCTGTCGGTTCCGAGTTTTCACAAAGAGAGTTCTCCCGTGTCGATTCGCGAATTCTAGGCACGAAATTACGCGACACTTAATGACACCCATTTTTGATATATATAGCCTCCCGCTAACAATATCAGAGCTGTGCATTATTAAAAAAACCCGGCGCTCTTTTCTTAATTGGAGTGACGCCAAGTCCGAGGACATGAATTGCGGGCAAAAATTTCCCATGGCGCCCTCGTTTTTCAAAATTCATGAAGCGCTACGAAATTTCGTAGGTGGAAGAGCAATCCTATTAATCGAAGAGGCGGGGACCTCTACACACACTTAGCTCCTTGGGGGTGATAAATCGAAACAATTTCCGTTGCTCATCACGAGGCACAAGTCGTAGCTACTGGATACTAAACAGGCCGTAAGCATCTACCTTATTTACGACCCCCCTTTTTTCCACAAACAGGTGATACACCTTTTAACAGAAATGGAAGCGCAACCGCGCTCTTCTAATCACATTATTTGGTCCATGGCTGCTGCTGCCAGAAAATTATTGCAATTAGGTTAACATGCTAATGACGTACTGATGATGTGCAGCCTCCACATTACACACTAAATCTCCGGTTAAGCCAGGGTCAAACTGTGTCCCCGAATAACCTCTGCCGTGTAATTTTCTTTAGCATTATTGTCGATATGGGCAACTACCGCATTCTTGCTCAATATCACGCACTGATAGCTGTTTATTATCTGGGAGTTAAAAAAAATAACGGGCGTTGTAATATGCCCCAATTGCGTGGACACACGAACCGAATTAAGACGTCGAGACCAATTGGCTATGACGGGATGCCATAAAAGTTACGATTTACGAACCTCCAAAAATCGGAATGCTTCAAACTTTTTAGGAACCGCAATTATCGGGAATTAGACCCAGTTTGAGAGTTTAGAAAATCAAAGAGTCTTCCGCAATTCCTGCACTAATTAGCTCAGACTTTTTAAAGGCTCCTTACCCAGGAGACAATAGCAAAAAAAAACCTTTAAAACATTGAACGGAATTTCTTCCTCAGCTTCTTGCAGGATGTTTTATCTCCTGATTTACAAGAAGCTGCAGGTCAGCTGCAGACCTGCTCGAATCGCACTTCTATAGTCGATCCACGCCCATTATCTTGTGGGTTAGCTCCCAAAAAGTGCTCCCTCAGAAATATTGGAGTGACCACGTCCAATTTATGAAGGGTTATGCGGTATAGTGTGGGAGGAAAATTTTGTGCGATAGTCTTCAGTTTGTCAATTTGCCCAAGGTTCGAGGGGGGGGGGGAGTGAGATTGCTCAACCAAGATTACATTTCCACAGATATTGAAAGTGTCAAACTGCATCGGATATAGGCCTGGGGGATGAGATTGGTTGTACCGGTTGCACTTGATTGAAAGGGAAGCGTCCTGGGGCCCCCAAAATATTTTTACTAAGGAAAAAAAAAGAAGAAGTTGCTGCAGGGTTGTTGGCATTCTTCCTCCTCAAGCAGAATTAATCTCTAGGTGGTTAACCCCAACATCGCTCGAAAGTACAGGGTGCCAATAAAGCTGGGGCGCCCTGTAAATATTTGATGCCGGCAAAAAAGCAGCGCTGTTTACGGATACCGCTGCTGTGACAACAATGGGCTCGTAACTTGCTACTGCAACCGTTTTTATATTTCTTGGGGAAAAAGCGGTTCCCAATGAGTGCCCTCGAGGAGTTCATTTTCGGAATCTCCGGTGTTAGCTGCTGGGATGGCTTTAGGCCAAATGGCAATGTCGCTTCATCAGCATTAATTCAATTGCCTTTGCCAAGTTTTCCTCGCGACAAAGCAACCAGTTCATGTCTGGACCGTTCCCATTTTTACTCATTCTGATTAACCCCCCCAGTTTACTCAATTCATTTTCACCGCTATCAAAATCCTCAACGTAAAAAAAAAAAAAGAGTGGAAGTTAACAAGTCTAGACTTTTTGTGCTGAAGCCCCTTTAGCTCCTCGTTTCCTCCCCTTTTCCTGCTACTTAGAAAAGTTTTAATTGGTTAGCCATACCCCTAGAAAAGACGGAATCAGTTAACTTAAAACCCCTTCTTTCCCCAATTTCGTCTCTGGAATGATAAGTACATCCTCTCTCAGAAGGCCCTGTAAAATCCAATCTCTTTGTTCAACCCCCTCAGAGGGTTATGCATTTTCAGATGCATCACTCCTGAATAGGTTTCCAGCTCAAGAATGCCTGAAACACCTATAAAAGGAGGGGTGACACATGGTTAGAAAAGGAGGCCGCAGTCGTAAAAAGTAATATTGCCTGCTAATTATCGCGTAAAGCTTGATGAGGAAGTTCTGCGCTCATTTTTGTTGTTGACCAGATATTCCAAGTTTTTGGGTGGGAAATTTGAAATTGCGAGAGACGAAATTTGCGGATCGATTCTCAGTTGTAGAAGGGCGGTCCAAAAGGCGTGTGGGAGCGGGCTCTCTTGGCGGAATTTCAAAGCCTTATGGTCTCGTGGGTTTTAAAGCGCCAGACAACACAGCACCCTCACAATATGCGGGAATAACGGATAGAAACGGCAACACTTACCACACTATTTCGAAGTCCAGCTATCTGACTAATTCCGAACTTTGGACTAATGAGTATGACAGTCTCCATGTTTGAATCCTGAAACGGAAATGTACAGTGTCATTTGTGTTAATTTGATGTGATGTGTCAGTAGTGGTCAGTACTTACCCTGAGATTGGTGGCAAAGCACTTGGCCCCGTAACTCGGCAGCTCACTGATGATCCTTAGGTAGTGGAGCTTGGCCTGTAAAGCAGTCAAAGTCTTGTGACCAGGAGCTGCCAGGCCTTGGTTCAGCTTCAGGAAGTGGGCTAGCAGCTTCCGGAGCTCCTTCCTCTTCATCGTCTCCACCAGAGACACGGGGACGAACCGCTCCAGACCGAACTCTCGCCTGTTGTACATCGAGAAACATAAGCAAACGATCAGAACACAGCACTGACATACTGCACACATGCATCAGAATCTCGCTCTGTACAGCCTGTCTGGGAAGCCAACAGGTTGAGACTCTTTGTTGCTAGTCATGTATAACTGTAGAGCAATTAGTCTGCCCTTTCACTGAATACAAATGACTACAGGAATAATCTCCCCCCCCCCGTTTCATATTGTGTCGGGCGGTTTCATTGTTGCTAATGAATCGGGCTCTCGCAGGTCGTGTTCGACACCAGAGTTAGCACAATGCTCCTGTGTCCCTCACGCTATCCCCTAATTGTGTACACTCCTTATCAAGACATGGTAATATGACGTAAATAGATCCCACAATGTTTAAAAATACCCTTTCTCTTGTATGTTTACATTTTATGTATAATAAGGCTGAACAAAATTTATAACAGTTTTATTATAACAGCGAGCGGGGCTGGGCTGCACTGCTATAAATTTTGTGCTGCCATTAATCGCCATCATCATCATCATTAAATTTCCAACAGGTTTGTCAGAATGAAGCAGGGGACTAAATTTCGTGAATTCACCAATTAATCAAAATCACAGCTACTGTTGATTAAACTAGCAAATATTAGAAGAAAAAATCGGTTTCCTCCTATGAGTAGTTTGGCTGAAACTGATGACATTACGCCATGCAGGGTAAAAGAAACAAAAACAAAGTGACTTCAGAGGAGATTTCGACCCAAACTTGTGACGGGCTGGGTAGACTGTTATAACTTATGTGTTCTAAAAAGCGACGTATAAACGCCGGTTGCACTGGACCCAGGAAACATTTTTAGGGTACGAAGTGCCAGGAACATATAAAACTACATTTTTACGATGGCAATATTAGTGTAAGGTGTTTTTCTGCCATTTATTCAGCCAAAAAGGCTTTTTACAGCAGCATAGCCTGGCCTAAGGCATGAAATGAAATACTGTAAATCAAGAATTACGCACAAATAAATGCGCCAGAGCTTTTCTCGGTACTAATAATTTCAGTTCTGCACAAATTCTCTTTATGGAAGGAGGCTTTCATTATTGTGATATCATGCATCCCCAACAGCGCTAAACACTCGACTCATGTTTTTACTATTATGCATATTTCTATAACGTGTTTAACGAGCCACCTCTCAACTGCATAGTTTGTAGTGGGCCGATTAACAAAAACATCGGCCCCGATAATTTAATCGCAGCTTATTAGCCCATCTATTGAAACTGCACTTAACACACAGTTAATGACACTTCACACAGATTCATTTAAAACCATAATGAACTGTTTGCAGTAAACACTGCAATTTACTGCGTGTAGTTTAAATCCATAACAAATGGCACACCTGTCTGTTATTTCTATCCGGACTTTAAAAAATACTATTAATAGCAGTGCCAATCGATAGCACAATTGCACATCAAGAGAAGCCCTGAAACAAACGAGGCTTATAATTACAAGCCTTAACTAGACACTAAAGTTGAAGTGTGGGAGGTTTCGCACCGTGAATTGGAATAGAGTGGACTCTGAGGAGATGTTGACTAGTCCTGGAAAAGCCCTAGAAAAAAATGAGAGTCACGCCACGACCAGGAGATCAGGCCATCCCCGAGGGAAACACGTGCCACAAGCCACCCCTAACCATAATCGCACCTCATTAAGGCCTCACTTTAATCCCACCCTCGTTAGCCTCCCATCTGAAAAACTACGCCTCCAATTAACCAGGCTAACTTTTTCTAACAATTTTTTTTTGCGCAAAACTCAGTCTTAAGTCAATAAGTCTCTCACAGAAGCCCCATTTGGAGCAGCTTTTGCAAATATAGTATGCTAAAAATTGTGCTAAGGATTGACAAGGGGAAGTTGTTATTGGACGACTATAGTGAAGGAAACTAGGAGGGGGGTTTTAATGGTGGGGGTGTGGAATTAAGGGAGGAGTTTTCCTTTAACTAGTTTGAGGCTTAATTTCAGGGGTGTACAGGGTGTATAATGGGCTTTGGGAAGGCGCGGTGCTTTTACGACTCTTGATGACCCAGCCGCAAACAACTGCCTTTAGGTGCTAGTAAAACGACAAGTACGGCATTTCGTCGCTCTTGTCAGCTATAATTTATCCTTTTTACAAAACTTGTCACCCCACAGGAATTCTTTTATTTTTTTAGCCAGGCCCGCTGCGCATCAAATGTTCAGTGAGTGAAAATATGTTGCAAACAGGCACAGAAGCGAAAGAGTTACTCTCGCAGGAAATCCTTCGCGAATAAAACATTGCTAATGAATATGCAAATTATTTTGAGCCCTGGCAACCTAATTTCGGATTCCATTTTATGTACGCTCAATAATAATATTACTCACTTACCATTGTTAGAGCATGAAACTAAATTCAATATGTTCAATTTTATATACACAGAATTTTCTCACGCAATTTTTAAAAAAGTTGAGGCAATTTGCGAAGTGAGAACTAGAGTGGAAACGACAATTTCGGACAGCCTTCAATTGTTATTTACTTAATTTGCATACCCATTCCTACATTAATGTTACGGTTCATGCAGCACATGTATAACTGCTAGTGAGATATACAAAGTGGTACACTGCCTATAAGTTGACACCACCGACTCTGATGGAGCCAGTAATCTATCACGCTTGACTCCATTGACGTAGATGTCAACTTATATAACGTACCACCCTGTATATTGCATTCACAACCATAATCCAAACAACAATGGTGTTCCCTTCGCCTGAAAAAAAAAACTCTGCAATAAACCGTTCTCCGAACATCACTTCTGTGCCATATACACCTCTCCCTTAATTGGCTCTGCCGCCTGTTATGACCAATAACATCTCTGTAATATAAGATTCGAGCCCCCATTCGGCCCTTACATGAGATACACATCATTTTGAGCCCAACGGATGTTTTCACGTGTCGGGAACTCGGGCGCCTTCTGCTCCCCTGAGCCTGCAATTCATCTTCGCCCAACCCCACCTCCACCCTTGGGATTATATTTCATGAGGTAACAGACTCTGGGATCGACCAACGTCAACAGATGGAACTTATTGACACCCATCACGATTTTCAGCCTTCATTTGCATTCAGTCCTCCACATCCTTTTCATCCCCCGCCCCCCCCAGATGCCGTCCCAGCCTCATCCGCAATGGACCCCCCGCTCTGGACGTATCGGAATGTACTTTTCCCCTCAAAAATTTGCATCAGCATTTTTGCGGTGATGTGTTTCCGCTGTATATTTTTCCAGCTCGACAAATGGTTTCGGTGTCCCACTTCAGAACCGGTGTACACGGAGCCATATGGAACCACACCCGGTTTTTGCTCCCAAATGGATTTTTTTTCCCAGCAAAATGATTCATGACCCACGCCATCAAAAATATGCCAGTTGTTGTGCCTTGTATGTGTTCCTGTATCTATTTGTCTTATTTTTTATGAACCATAATTTTTTGGATCATTTGGACGGTGTTATGTAATAATGTGTCAACCCACACAAATGTCAAAACTGAGTTAACCTCAGGAACATTTACACAAAAGATCGTACTTCATTCAGTTACAATCAGATGGCAAAATCTGCATACTTCCGCCATAACTGACCAAAAAGGACACTGAATTAATGTCACAGGTGTGACATTCAAACCCCATTTTCTTTATTGCATAACACCATCCATTTTCATATTGTTATCTCAGGATTCCACCTACAGGTAATCCAACGTGCAAAATAATTGCTAATATAGGTCTAATTAACAGGTTAGGTTGGGTTAGGTTAGGTTAGGTTAAACCATTAGCTGGTATTGGAACATCTCCTCGGACCATTCTCTTTAACAGTTTGTTCCACACTGTTGCTTCATCTAACCCAATGGACCCCTTCTGAAGCTGCAACCTGGTCCTCCCCCCCCCCCNCTCCAAGCTTTGCAGAATTAGGATGCAACAGCTGACACGCTTCCCAAGCTGGCATGCAAAAGGTGAGAAAATTCCCTTGCAGCTAATTACGCAGGCGCATTTCCGGGCTAAGCACACGGGAAAGGCTTGACGTGGGTAACTAGGCGTGCGACAGACGCGTTTAATGAAGCCTGGAGCCTGCTGCTAAAAAAAAAAAAGAAGAGCGACACCCTTTCGCTTTTCCCAATTTGCCAAAAATGTCCTTGCACTGTCCGAGCTGGCCTTCAGGAAGGTGAGGTCAAAGGGTGTGTTAGTCAGCTGATGTGGTAAGACAAACCTTTCAATCTGATTGAACCTTGTGGTTGTCCAGCACTAATATTGTTTGGCAGTGCTGATCACACACAAGTTTCATCATATTTATACCTCCGTGACTAATACTGCACTCTTAACCGTTTACCCTCTCTAGAGAAGGTAAATGGTTAAGAGTAATGTCAGAACCGTCCTTACTCGATGGCTTTGATGGTGATCTTGCTCTGCATGTTGTTGGACAGGGCGTGCTGCTGGATATGGAGAGCCGCCAGTCGAAGGGCGATGTCGTACTTGAGCTCCGGTGCGAACCTCTCCTGCACCACGTCGTTGCAGCACTGAAAACAAAGAAAAGACGAATCCATTATTCCAACACTTTCCTTTATTCGACACGTAACACACGTACAAAAGGAGGCACCCCCCTCAACTTACAGGAGTGTCTTTTTTTGGGGGCCCAATCCCCAGAAGCAATTCAATTAGAGCGGATCAAAGGGGCTGGATGGTTTCCTTTGATTCCATGCTAATTGTGAGTTTCTAAAAGGAATTCAGCTGCAAGGCAGGGAGGGATCCAGAAAAGAACTTGGGAGATTGCTCAACTGACACTCTGCAAGTTGAAGGATAAACTGACCACTTCTAGGTTGTAACCATAACCAAACCTATACACATAAGCACCGAGCACAATCTGGCAACCGAGCCCAGTTTATTGCCATTTTGAAGCCTCCCTTGTCATTCGCACCTCAGATCGGGTGTATTACCCCTTTAAATATGAAAAGGGTGCTCATCCCCCCTTTAACCTGCATCACAATGGCCCAAGTCACGTCACGTCCACAACCTGCTAGATGATAATTAACACGCTCCTTCCCTTTCTCCAGCACATTTTCACCCCATCCAGTTTTCTTAAGCAAAACAGTAGCAAACTTCCTGGCTTCAGGCTTCCTTTTCGCAAATTCCATCAGAGCCCAGACGGGATTATTATAATGTTTTGCCGGTTCCCAAAGTCAACCTAATCCCGGGTGCAAGCTGCAGCCAGAGCCCCACAAGCAACAAGAGGGGCCCCTTTTCTTCTTCCCAAGTATTCCCAAAAGCCTCTTTGTTTCCAGGGCGATAATGAGCCTCGCGTTAGTTATAAACACGCCAATGAGAATGCGCCAGAAATTAATGAACCTGAAGCCATTATATTTTCCACGGCTGTAGAACTGGAAATGGAATTAAAATCCCGATGATTAGACACGTCTCTTTAAACTGGATTCCCAGTGTGTAATCGCATTAACTTGATTTCCGACAAAGAAGTTGCTAAAACCGGTTGGTGTGGCTCTAAAATGTTTTAAGGTCGGTCATAGCAAGGTTCTTCATGGATTGATTAGTGGGACGTTCAAAGAGCCGATTATTTTCTACCAATTGCTTTGCGACGTGGACTGAGTACAGTAGGGGGCTCAAGTAGAACCGAGTTTAATGCTCTTAAAGGTTGGGGGTTTTATTGGGCTTGGTGCTGGATTCGCCAGCTATTGTCTGGGCCAAATGACGCGTTTATCCTGACTATTCAGGGCAATCCCGTGTGGCTCTTCGGTTAGAAAGGAAGCCTGTGTGTCAGGATAAAAAAAAACTTTATTAAGTGACACCAGGTTTTATACAGTACTGTAACCCATGAAAATGACCAAAAGCAACTGCTCTTATAAATGCAATTAACTGTAACATAGCCATTTGTGATATTCATGCAATCGACATATTGCAGTGGTCATGTTCTACATCCATATAGGAAAGTGCGTGACATGGTAGCCGACAACCTGATAATGGGAATAAATTATCTCATAACTTAATTGTATTCATGCCATTTTGGTGTTCTGCTTTCCTGATGGGGCTAACCGCGGGTTGCAATATACACACTATTCAATACAACGTTGCGCCAGTATTAAAGCGACACCTCTCCTGTATAGTGACAGCACAAAGATTCAAGGATAATAGTTAAAGGATGCGAATTTTCGTGAAAAGGATTCAGGTTTGCCCTTTCATTTTACGTTAAAAAACAAATGACCAAATTTGCACAACTTGCCTCGCAAAATAATGCGTAGGCCTACTAACCATAAATATTACACGAGTCAAAAATTTTGCCTTTGTACATCAAGAGGACTGCTGATATTTTGATGAGCATCCTCCGGCCATGATTTCCATTTATAATTTTAAGCGCACCTAACAATTACGCTCCTGCTCAGCACCGGAAGAATATTGTTATTAATAATAACGTTGTCCTTAACTGTAGACTCTAACCCAGTTTTCGCTCGGGCCTGAGTTAACACTGCTCAACTCATGCCGTTAATTTTCCAAGAAACCCCCAGGCGTTTTATGCCCACATAATATTGGCTTACTAATGCTTTGTTAGTATTTGTGTTGGTAAAGCAAGGCTCATAATACTGTAGCGACCCTGAAGTACTTATAGGTAAAAGCACTTCTCATTTTCTACCCTAAACCAACTCACCTGAGTATAAAGGTACTCAAGGGCGACGGCGTCCTTCCGGAGCAGCTCGTAAGCATCTTTGGGCACGAAAGTGACTCGGAACAAGCACCTGAGATTATGTGCCCCGGGTCTGGCCGCAATCTGCAAAACGGCAAGAGAAGATATATCTGCAGCCAAACACAAGGATGATGCAAAATTATAGCCATACTCTGGCACTTGATCAAGCTCCAGCGGTGCATAATTATCCGCACCCGTGAAATGCATCCTAATTGCGATGAAGTTACCATTACTCAGGGTTTACCCTCTCCTATATATATTTTTTTTTAAACAAGCCACGCTCACAACAACCTCCTTACAAAAGCCGCACCTCCCGCTTTTAAATGCGAGAAAAAATTACTGGCGACACTATCCGATTACGAGATGTCTGGTGGCTCCAGCTCCCGAGATTAATTACCAGCACTCCCCTAGGAGGAAAACAAAAGCACGTTTGCTTCCCTTGGGATCCACCACACCGAGCTTCCATTTCCACAAAAGCTACCCGACCCGCTTTCTTCTTCCCAAAAAACCACTTCCATTAGATGAACCACCTGGAGGGTGCTCTTTTTTTTGTACCCAGTACTTTAAAAAAAAATAAGCGAGGCTCTTAGATAGGGGGAAAACCCTCTTAATAAATGATCAAGTTGCCAAAACAACATCGACGCTTTGTCACAATAAAAGGGCGTGTGAAAATATGACTCACCCTGGCCAGAGTTTCCTTCGGGTCGAGAAGAGTGAGCTTGTTCCTCCGGAGGCTCTTGATGTGCTCCACCACCAAGGAGAAGTGGTCCAGACAACGCAGGCCCAGCTTCTGCTGCAGAGACTCGAGGACATCTCGAACCGTGGTGCTCGAGTCGTACTTGAACGACTTGGTCTGTCCGTTCTCCAGAAAAACCTTCAGCACGTTGGGCAGAAACGGCACACACGATTCCCCCGTGGAGAAGTTGGACGGCTGTACAGGGACATTTTTTTTTCTCCAATAATTACAATAATCAACATCAACAACAATGTAATTTCGATGATTATACCACTGCAAGTGGTGTACAAATAAACTTAAAGTAAAAGCCAGTTGCACACTCTGCATCTGGATTGCATATAGAGCCGGATCAATGCGGGATGAACCGGCAACAGTTGTGCCTGGTCACCCATTTACATAAAAGCTGCTCGTAAACTATCTTGAAACTGCTCTTGAGAGTACATCGTTGGCTTTACAGCCTCCTGCACTGGCTAGTTAATGGCCGATGGGGTGAAGGAGGCTGCATGTAATCGAAAGTGCAGAGCGTGCCAACGGACATGTGTCTCTGGTGGGACATATCCAACTGAAAACATGAAGGGAAGGACGGAAGGTGTAGGCAGCCAGCTGACCTCGGGTCACAGGCCTAATCGAAGTCGCATGTGATCGGGGCGCAATTTTCCAGGAACTTACCCAGGATCTAATTACAAAGAAGAGCGGCAGTCGGAAAAGCGCAATGCATGCAAATTGGAGTAGGGGGTAAGGAGGTAGACTGCTGCTCCCCAAATCCATTCCCCCCCAACCCCTTTTCCTTCCCCTCCCCCTCCCCCCCAGCCAAAAGAGCTCATTAGAAAAGCACTAGCTCAACCATGCAGGACTTTGATGAACTTTTGATATTCCTGCAACGCGCCTGCACGCCACCCTTCCTCACACTACTCCCTCCGAATTCATTAAAACCTGAAATAAGCCGGCCCTACCCCCCCCACAACTGCTGATCAATATGGAGGGTCTGGGCCAGAAAAGTTTTCCAAGCTAGGTCCGGTGCAATCATATGTAATCGGCGGTGATCTCTGTAAGTGTATGACAAAATCGGAAGCACCTGATGGTTGGTGGTGATGGGCCGACAGTCCGAAACAGGCTGTGCAGCAGTCTCGCACACATGCATCTCATGTATACTCCCAGAGGTTGACTTTTCTTGAGTGCACAAGTTATATCTACATCGTCAGCCAATCACTGGAACGTCACAATCAGCCTTGTTTCAGGATATTGTCAGATCGAGGTTTAGAACAGGTTCATAAAAGGTGGCCAGACGCGCAAAACGTGACGAAAGCAGCATTATTTTTAAACAAATTAAACAAATTGTAATGTATTGTCCAAATGCGCTTTCAGGAGGCAATTTAATGATATTGCAGGTAGCACAAGATTATAATGGAAGTGTCGGCGAAAGTTGCTGCCGTGACCACAGCCTATAGTTGTTGAAAGTTATGAATACTGTATAAAATGTGGGCATAAAATATTTACATATTTATTATCCCAGGCAACTTGCAATTCCCTTTGTGATGTGCCATTCGGGTAACTTTTGCCCACATTTTCTTCTTTTAGGTATAGAATCCGGTGTTGCCAAAGTCAGGGTAGTACACATTGCGCAAGTTTAAGGTCCAAAGTGTGGCAACGGTGAAACGTTTGTTTAATTAATAGTCCACTGTACAGTACCATGGGAAGAAAAACAAACTCGGCCGCCATTTTTGGTGCAATTGCGTATTATTCGACTGTTGAAGATTTCTTTTAAGAAAACAGTTCAACAAAAAAACGCTCCACTTTCCACATGAATGCAGCACCGTGAATGCATAAGTAATTAAAGAAACTTAGGAGCACTCTGCTCACATCAAAGAAAAATTCGGCAACAATCCTGCGCAAGATACGCCCAATTCTTATAGTTACATCGCCAGGGGTGGCCATTTATTCCATATATAATAATATTGAAACTGTGCAGTGTACCACCATGTAATTTTGTGTTCTCATACATATTTGGAGAAGCTGCTGGTTGATTTTAATTACCATCATCAGGCCACCTTTTACGCTTATTTTATAAAGGCTGATCGATGTTGAGGCCGGATCCAGATCGAAAGCTGTGATCTGACTGATCGTGACGTTACAGATATGCCCCCTCAGTGTTGCCAATTCCTCAATGGCCCATCCATGCTTCCTGGCAAATGCACTCCAAGAAACAGTCCTCCACATTCAGCCATGGTTACTCACAGTAAATAGAGGGGAGCCGTTGATCACAACCCCTTCGGCGAATCGTACTCGAGAAGGGTTTGACTTTAACTTGGCTTTCTTTGCGGCGCTCAGCAGGGCAGACTTGCGCGCAGACTGGAAAGCAATGAGAGAATCTTCATTATATTATTTATTGGCCCACTCACTCACTCTTCAAATGGTCAACAAGTAGGATGAAAACAGTAGTGCACCACGCGGTGTGATCTCTTGCCTTATTCAGTCGGGTACAAAGTGTTATTTACACGCTCATGCCCAAGAGCAACAGTTTAGTAATTATGAAGTAATCAATATTGTGGGCAACCAGGAGTGGGGGGTGTGGTGGGGACGCCAGAAGGGGAAGGGAGGAAAATTTGGTTAGCCCACAGTCAACGTCTCGTGCAGAGTTTATGTGCAACTGAAGTCTACTCCTTGTTCCGTTGGCAATAATAACATCCTCGTCACAGTTAGGTATATATCATGGCACTTCTCTGTGTACATTGTCACCGTCACCTGATATCAGGTTCAAATGAGCAGAAAATCGTTACGAGGATGAATAACCCGCTAAGGTCAACAGTCTGTCTGATGTAAATATTTTGACGATATTACAATACCAGTTTTCTACACTTTCAATAGATTTGAACATGACATTATTAAAAGGCATGTTATATGACACACACGTTGTCATTCATTGATAACAAATACTCCTTCAAAAAATCAGGGCCGGATGTTTTAACACATTATGGTCACTGTAAGTCCGCTCTATTACTGCAATTCCCCGCAATACATGTTCAATCATCGAAAATATGCTTCCAGGCAAAGCGAAACTACCACATGCTTGATTAACATATCAATTAGTGGCAGACTTCAAAGGACTGCGTCACATTATCTGCTGTAGAGTACTGTACCAACTTCCATAGTTGCATCAATAACAGTCCATAATTGCCTAATAAAAAAGTTGTTCACCACCACCACAATACCCTCAAATATTGCTGATACAACGCGCTACTAAATAATCACAATTTGTGAAGCACATATCAGCCCTTTAAAGAGCCTTAAAGGGGGGGCCATATTTTTAAAGAAGGCTCAACACCTGCCAGCTCTTCTACCCTGCTAATAAAGTGCTTTTCGCGCCAGTTAAGACAATAAATTGCAAAGACACAGTCTTAGCCTCCCAGCTAATTTCCCCCGGCCCATATTTTCAACTCGGTGGCCAGAATTCATCCTGAGGACACCTAAAAAAAATGTCACCTTTTCTTCCCTGAAGCAATTGCCAACATCCCTCGCTCCTTGAGGGGGAAGGCCGAAAAGGCGGAATATTAATAAGGCTAGATGAAAAGCAACGCCTTGCTCGACTAATGGCATCATTCTCAAGGGAGATGGGGGAACGGAGAAAGAATCTCTCTTCCTTTTTACCCCACCCTGTACGCATTGAGACCCGCTCCGTCATTTGCAGCCCTGCGATTTGTCATCTGCTTCCCCTTTTCATTGGTTCCCTCGATGAAGCTGTACAGTCGCAGGCGGTGTCTGCAGGTTACAAATTACTACACGGTTACTCCAGACCAAAAATTGAAAGCAGGGAATGTGTCCTACTTTCCAGGCGTAAGCGCAACGTTTTTTCCGTTCGCTTCAACACAAAGCTTGTGGCGCCCTCTTGATTTCCTCTGTGGATTAACTTCTGGATCAAACAATCACAAAAGTAAGGTCGAGAGAGCGGAAATGACTGGGTTTTTGTGGATGTAAACTGGTCTGAAAAGGACGGTGGTTTTTAGCCGGAGATAAATGAGCCTTCTTGTTGGTCACAACTTTTTTTTAGAACCAACAGTTTGTGATTAACGATCCTGCTTTTCCGATCAGAAAGACTCATTAATGTGCTTCACCACCTTTTTGAGGGTGGATTTTCCGATCCAGCTTTTATATGGAGGTGTGGCAGCGGTTAAGGTTTTGCCTTTAATTATGTCTGCGGCGTCATCGATGGCAGCATGACTTTTCATTGGTCGCCTAGAAAGTTGGGCTCCAAAAGTTCCGACAATTAAGATTTTCAGCCTTTTTTGTTCCAAAAAGTTCAATAATTATAACTTTTCGCCAACTGATTTCTGCAAAATGTCGAGAACGGCAGTTTTCCTCGTTGACTTGCTTTAATTTCAAGGACAAAAATTAAAAAATCAGTTGTACTGTCAGTGAAGAATGGCTCGTCCGAAATGCAATTTGCATGTTGTTATGACGCCAAATTAACGCAGCCTGTCTGTAAATAACTTGCAACACGGTTGGAATTGGAAGCTGTGCCGAAGTTTCTCACTTGAAATAAGTGACACGGCGACGTCTTTCACGTTCATAAAGCGAATGAACTTCATAATTCAGATGCTGCTTGTAATTCATATCTGGTGGTAATTACTTCAAAGCATTCAGACCTACTTGTCTGTTATAATACATGGACTTAGTTAAGCCCATTCACACTACCAGTAAGCCTGAGGGGAATGAATTAATTAAATTTCCATGCCATAAAGCAGAATATAATAAAAACCGGTCGCTTTTGTACGTCTGCAAACAAAATGATTTTAAAACATTCAATATGAATCCAAGCCAGCTTAAAAAACCATTCCAGAAAGATTAAACGCTCCTAAATTGCGTATATAGATTTCATCAGTCAGAAAGGGCATAAATATGAAGCCCCTTTGTGACAGGCATTTCTAGGGAAAATGAAATTGGAGAGCTCTTTTTTTTATATCTCATGACAAATGATGGTAGGAGTCGAGCAGAATTTAGAGGCAGATTCCGTTTGAGTGATGCTGACCCCGAATCAAGGCCCGAAGAACAAACAAACCTCTCGAGAGATGCTGTTTCCATTGTGCCTCCACCTTTTTTTTTGTTAAAAAAAAAAAGAAAAGGCAGGGTTGAGCATGGTTGAGCCAAGCGAGTGACTTCACAGTGATGGGCCAAATAGCGTTTCATCGGTAGTCTGGCAGAAGTCAGTGAAGCACATTCATCACTGGGCACTTCCGGCTGCCAACGGTCCCACTTTGGGGCGCCAGACTTGCAGGAAGGATGTGGCCCGTGACCGGAACAACGACCTCTGACTTACAATGTGCCATTCGTTTCTCTGCCTTTTCGCTGTCCATTTTTTTTCTCTCTCTATTTCTTTCTTCCAGTTCTATCTGGCAGCCAGTTCGAATTGGTTCCAGCTCCACGTGTTGGGAAGTTTCACTGGCTCATCTCCAATTCGAGACATCCTGCCAAAAATGACTTTACCACCACTTGGCACTATTCCCTCGGATTATTCCTACTACTCCCAACAAATTCATGACCCCTAGAGGCTCTCGGATCGGGAACTCAATCGGGGAACGATGTATAGGGTGGAAAAAATTGCAATGAACATTCCTTTCATACCGGCCAAACTCGCATTCCTTTTCGGGGTGCGTCAAACTTGCGCTATTTTGGCGATGAAAACAATAGCGTCCTGTATTTTGAAATTTTGCAAGAACATACATATATTCAATCATGCCGCACATTGCATATCCATAACCCGTCCTTATCCTACGTTGGCAGCACCCTTGTTCACCGCTGTGCATAACCTCTGGAGGCAATACTGTGGCAAGAGATAATCTGGAAAATTCCGGCAGGTGCTTCAAGCGAAAGAATCCGATGCGATATATAAGTCGAGATCCATAAAATCTCCTACCAGAGGGTACTTTACGATGGGGCCACACTCTCCGGGCCATAATCCTAGAAGAAATTTCGTCGAGAGAAAAAAAAACCCTTCTTCACGACGACAATCTTCACGCAGCTACTTGCTCGTTATCCGCCGAGACCTTTCTTATTGCGGAATCATGAAGTCTTTTGTCTGGCCATTCCCGAACGAGCTCGAATAAAAATTCGGCTGGTTTGCAGTTTCCATTAAGGATCAGAGACGCCCCCCCTGCTAAGAACGTGAGCTGCATTTCAAGCTCGAACTGTGTCAACTATCGTGCCGCATCTAAAGGTATTAATTAAGGTAACGTCATCGTTAGCAGACTAATTATTCCCCGTGCCGGAAGGGATCCTCCATAAAGCACCGATATCCAGGATTTTAGATCACCATCACATTGCTCTCAACAGTCTTCCTTACTAAAACTGAGTTTAGTAGTTATGTGGCTACACATCTATACTTTTAAAACCGTTGCCCGATCGTTGGCACACCGCGACGCTTCCTATTGGCCCCCGCTCTGCGCATGCGCAATGGGAAGAATCAGCGCCTCTGGTGGATGGGAAGATGAACCTCTCTCTAGATGAGAAACCCAATACTAAAAATACGTCCCCACTTTGCTTGTATTCAGTAGGGAAAATCACAGTATTTTTTCAACCCAATTCAGTGTAATGTAAAAAGGAAGCGAGGGTAACCAGCACTTTCCTTATGAACACCGGTAACTTACTTTGGTCGTTCCATCACTTCGAAAACTAGATTCAGTTTTTGCACGTGTGCCATCTTCAAGTGCATTGTCAGAAAAGATGGAAAAAATTCCGGTTGCGCGCACACTATAAAAACCCATCCTGAATTGATCGATATCTACGATAAAAAAAGCGACGAGAACTGCATGTTAACGTAGCATTTTCCGCTGTCCCTTTTCTTTAAAAAAATGTAGTATGCAACAAAAAAACATGCTTTTGTCGTGACTCAATCGAACCTGAAAGAAGAGCTTATTGCGTTACTCACATAAAATTTTGTTATTCACAAAAATTCTGGCGGCGAAAATCCTTCCTTGGCAGATACTCGAATCACAGCAATGTGTAGATTTTTGTGCTTAAGTTTTGCCCGAGTTGAAATCCTTCCGTCTGGAAATGTTTCAATCCAAGAAAGACCCACTTTCGTTAGGATCACAATCCGGAGCACACAATTCCTCCCTGTCACAGTCTCCCGGATTTTGAGCCTGGCAAAAGCTCTGGGAATTGTAGTCCCCCGCCCAAATAGCTTCAAAGAATGACAGCTTCCAGACTGAATACGGAAAAGCGCAATGGGGGGAGAGGGGGGGGGGGCGGTTCCTAACCCGTTTCCTAATGTCAATTTTGTCTGGAGGAATAGGGATCCCCCTTTTCAGACTCGAGGGGTGCTCAAGTGATCTAATCCGGGCGAGGGGATTAGGTAACTCACGTTGTCGAGAGGAGGTTGACACACGGTCAGACGAACGGTGTCCTTGCAGGATCGGACCAGTTGGATCACGTGGTCCCTAGGGGCTTTCTTCACGTCTTCTCCGTTGATCTGAAGGATTTGGTCGCCTGGAAGCAGCTTATCCACGCTCGGTCCGCCTTCTGTCACGAATCTGTAAAGCGGAATGTGAGCCAGAATTACACATATGTTCACCAGTACAACCAAAAAATGTGTATACATCTCACAAAAAACTTTTTGAGGATTTTTCAGAGACTTGGGATTAAATTTCAAACTGCTTCAATCTTCTTTTCCAGCTTTTTTTTTCTGTCAGGTACTTTTTGCAGACAAAATATTATTACAGCATTTTTATTGCTTCGAGTTGTCATAAGGCCTTGCTTGAAGATGAAAGAAGCAAAATAGTCAATTTCATTTCGTTGCGGACTATATAGCTTAAAGGGGGCGGGGGAGAGGGAATGCAAACGTAAAGAACACAGTAATAAAGTTATTTTTGCCTCCAAGGAGTAGGCCCCACCTTGAGAGATACAGAGATTGAAAAAAAAAATGTCTTACGCAAATATGTGCAAAAAAGACTTTATGCATCAGCAAGTGAATTATGCAAATATTATACATTTGTTGGCAGAATTCCTATAGCGTTTATCTGATTTTCTACTAATTTGTTTCTCAGTTTATGACACCCAACCGTAATGTATAGCAGTGCAGGTTGATTTTCTTACGAAGTAAACAACTCCCAGCCACTGCTGCTTATTTCAACAGAAAATACTGTTTTGAACTGGTTGCAAGTAATTATACAAAAGCTACAGAATACGTATACAATGCTACGCACGATTTTAACGACTGACTAGACAAATCATCAATATTGTACAAAGAAGCCAGTTAGCTTCCTGTATTATAACAAAACCCATGAAATCCAGGCCTTCCTGCATATCGCATAAATCTCCAAAAACTAGGTCGCAAAAATAATGAAAAAATCGTTCCAAGTATATTGAAGCCGAAACTGGAGAGGCAAATATTATTTTATTCGCAGTGTGCCCGGATATTAGCTCGCTCTCAACTCCCAACACCATACAGTACCGCGCAACGCTTCTTTTTTTTTTTTTTAGCTTGAAATATAGTGTCTAGAGCCCGGTAATTTTCGTCCGGGAGAAATTGTGGTATCCATTACCCGGAGTGGGCCCCGGATTGTTTAAGTTGGCCGAAAAGCATGCGGCTGAAAGTGTTGGGGAAAGGCCGCTCGAGGAGTGGATGTGTCGGAAGGCGGTGGTGCAATCCAGATGACAAATAGTGCTTGTCACCATCATGGCACAATGTTGTCCGGCTATAGCAGGCGGACACTCTATCCTGAGGCTATAGCTCATTTCCTACGATCAACACCGCTGACACTCGTAATATCAAACTCTATTTTCATTACGTTTTTGTTGTCAAGTCTTGTCTTTTTGCTGCAAACTGATTGGGCCTTCGCCTAGTGCGTCCGCTTTGGAATATGCAATTATTGGAAGAGCACCAGGCTGCGTTTTGCACATCACTTATGAAGGAATTCACGCCGCACTGCTGGACAGCATCATCATTCATAAGACACTGCTTTTTTGGGGAGCTCAACAAATGAGCGTAGTCGTTGCAAAATGAGTCATGTCATTTCGTCTGAGAACTATGTCAGTTGGTTGAAAATGAGATTTTTTTGTGTCTGTCAAAACGACCCGTCACGAATATTTTCGGCTAATATGCAAACCAGCAGGAGGGAAGGCTCAAAAATTCGACGCACTTCATTTTAGCGATTTCTCTCCTGCTGCTGTTAAGTAACAAGTGCGCTAATACAGCCATCAAGCAAAATGGATGGTTATGGCTCTTCCAATTTCGACTTTCGCTTATGAGTGATACTGAGGAATCACATCCCTTTAAAACAAGCATCGCCCCATTTTCCCAAAACGAATCGAGCCTCATAATTTACGCCTACACATTATCATTTATCAAGAGCATAAAGCCTCCTTGTAATTTGTCTCTCGACGCAAAAAAAAACCGTTGAATACTGAAGTTCTCGCCAACTTCACCCTCTTAGATCATCAACATTCGCTTTAAAAAAGGCGTCTGAAGTAATAGGACCGAATTTATTCAACCATGCATGTGACGAGCAGAAGTTGACACCTTTCGACACACCCTAATGATCAGTCAGCTCCTCTTGAAGAGACATTCACTCAGAAATGTATGTCACACTCCAAACGTGCATATACCAAAATGAACTGTACAGTAACCCTCCTGAGGCTATGTCGCAATCCAGCAGGTAATGCAGGTATGAGCAATGTCCCTTACAAAAAAATGTGTTGTAGGATGGCGTCTAATAATAGCACCATTAGGCTAATTAGAAGCACTTTCTGTGTACCTTAACAGTACAGTGTGTACACCTATGGCAGACGCAATATGGCGTCGAGATGTTTGTTCAGAGCCTTGGTGAGTATACAATGGCAGACATAATAATGTGATAAGAAGAGGACCAGC
Source organism: Catajapyx aquilonaris (assembly GCA_000934665.2). NCBI lineage: Eukaryota > Metazoa > Arthropoda > Diplura > Dicellurata > Japygidae > Catajapyx > Catajapyx aquilonaris. Next base: position 2,851 of record KZ538039.1, on the reverse strand, counting down.
TTACCTGACAATGACGGGCTTTTCGCTTCCGGCGACAAATCCAAAGCCCAGTTCAGGGTGGCGCGTCAGGTCCACTTCTCGGGGCTGCGGAGGCTCTTCCGGGAAGTCTTTCCTGGGGTCCTCGTACGTCGTTGTTTTGTTCAGGTGGCTGCAAGGAAACAAAAACAGGGTTCTATGTAATGCGGGGACTCAGCCTTTCGTGCCATTATGCTCGCCGGGTCTTTTCACATTGCAGGTTGGAAGGATAAAAATGGTGGGATTTGGCTCGGATTTAGGACTGGAATCTGGGACTCTCTGAAATGTTCGTCTGGCTACACCGATTTAGCTCAATATAAACAGGGTTGCCTTTTCCATCCCCATGTTCACACTGTGGGTAGCTGCAGACATTTCTTACTAAGAACTAAACAAGTCCTCATATATCTGCAGTTTTTATGGCACCAATGACATTTTCTTTGCTTGGAAAGCCAGCTTCTCTCCGAAACAGGACAGGAAAAACTTTTGGTCGTTCTTCAGGGAGACGACAAATGGGAGGCAGCTTCCTGGTAGTCCTTTTCTCGTGGAAGATGAACCGAGTTGGCTCTGGATGCAAGGACGCAAGAAGTTGCTTAATTTTCCGAGAAAAGATACATCGAGACCAACTCAGCTCAGTAACTCAAAGACCATTTTATCAACATTTCTTGAAAAAAGATATGGGGGGGAGGGGGGTGTAACAAAAGCCTCCTTAAAAACGTATCTGTCAAACTAGGCGGAATTATTGGAGCAGTAAACGCAACAAAGAGTAGAGCACCACAGGGGTAATTAAAGCGAGCAATCTGTTTTCATGCCATCGTTAAGATACCATCCGCAAAAGATGAAGACAGCTCTGATACGGTTTTTATGCTAACTATAGTGCTCTTTAATACTGCAAAAAAAGTGAGGCCTTGTGACGAACTATAGCCATGCCGCCTACGCGTCTTAGAAGCTTTTTTGGGCTTTATTCCCGTAACATTTCCGATAAAATCCTTCTGTGTGGATTACACGACGAAGCCTAAAAAGGCTTTTCCAAGAAATAACAATTACAACTCAGAAACAAAAATAACGTTACTAAAATCTCCGTCGCCTCTTCTTGAAATACTTTACATTTTTTAAAATTCATTTTAATACAAATTTTGTTGGGTGAATAGTGCTGTTCCGATCACTTTTGGTGGAAATATATCACAGCATACTGACGTCACAAATTAAACCTGATTCCCACCCATAGCCGTGCGTCATAATTACCATCGGATTGCCACGTCCCCATCAGAAGTGTCATCGACAATATTCAAACGCGACAGTGCATGAGACCACACCCCCCCTATACTATATAGAGCCTACATTTTTTTTATATCCCAACGAACGAGTCTTTGAAGTCTGTATCCGACAAACCCATTCTCCGTTAATATGAACCTGAGCGAGTATAAATGGGTCCGATCGGAGTACTCTCACTCGTAATTGGAGCTGATTAGCATCCGCGAAATGACGCTATGGACCGTAACGGCCGGCAAAATGAGTTAATCCAGATTAAGTGGCCGGCTCCAAAATGGACGAGCCGAGGGAGGGTCATAATTGGGGGGGTCCGGAGCAAGAAGGGGATGCTGGGGGAAACTAGGATAAATCCCTAGAAGAATCGCGCTCTAATGTCGGAGCAGCCATCTCCGGAACGTGATTATCACTCCGCATCATTTCTCCTAGCAACGCTTTTGTTGTTTGCATAATCCCGGTCCGCGTTTTCGTTATCGTTATCGCCTCCCACACAAACTTCCACCCGGAGCCATTACCGTCCATTGCTAAGCACGGGGAATCTAATGGCGCCCAAAATCTCAATAATTGAAACCGCTGATCAGGACCGAGTCATCCCTTCTGTCCCTCGCATAAATCCAGAGCCACAAGGTGCTTTGAAAAGTTTACACCCCCTCGAGGGCTTAATCGGCTTTGGATAAATGATGGAACGGAAGAAATGTGGCGTGCAAACAACCCTGGAGCTATTTGCACTTACTTATCCCTACACCTGGGGCCTCTTTCGGATAAATTCAGCGAAATTAAGCTATAGGCTACTATGAAAATTTTTCGGGCTTCTATATTACAGCGAATGAGTCGCCTATAGCTAGACTTTGGCTACCTCAATTCGCGGCCCTTTCTTGGCACTAAAATCCTTGTGATGTTTAACCGAGGCCTCCGATTGGCCCCCGTTCTGCGTCTGCGCAAAGGGAGGAGCCACGACGCGCGCAGGGCGAAGCAGCGCCTCTGGTGGGTGGAAGGAAGTACTATTCATTTGCTTGCTGTCTGGCGAAAGACAAACAGCAATAGGTCTAGAAAAATGCGTGCGAAGCGAGTGTTTTTATAATAAGAATGATAATAATAATTATGTGGACTTCAGTATGACATTCGCCGAATGGTGGCGGCCGAATCACTGTTCGCCGAATTTATTCAGGCCGAACCGCTGTAGGGCTACCAAAAACGTGGTGGCCAGACAGCGAAAGCCAAGGGTTATTCTCGGGCTCGCATGCACAAACATGCCTGTCATTACATGCAATCAAACTTGGGTGCGGATTCCCTCGGCCTTGAATGACTAATTAAACAGCCGGGGCCAAGAACAACCGGTATTGTTGGCGGAAAACTGGCCCCCGTTACAGCCCTTAAAGGCAAGGAGATGCAACGCTCTGTACTCGTAATTATGGCCAAGGTTTTCTTTCACTCCGGGGCGGCCCGTAAATTAATTATTTGTTGGAAAGCACCGTCAATCCAGGGCTTGGATGCAGCCAACCGAAATGAAATATGCAAAATCCTATATAGGTATCTCAGCTGCCTGAGAGGTGAGGAGGATCCACCCCCC
>JYFJ02000293.1:86184-147190 GCA_000934665.2 Catajapyx aquilonaris | reverse complement strand
CCGGGCGTTTCCCAGCTACTTTGGGTCCTACTAACATGATGTGCATAGTGGTTTCCGAATAACACGCCGAAAGTTTTTTTTTGTTGCGCTGTGTTATCGGGGGTTTTAAAAAATTGGCGCGATAAAAGGAGGTGTTGCTTCGCATTCCGACTCCTGTCTTTTGACAGGAGTCGGAATGTGGCCCTCTAGGCCACGCCCACTTTTTACAGGACGTGAATATACTGACCTGGAATAGACTCCAGCTTGTCCAGTGTCCCTCCAGTGAAGCTGAGTCCTCTTCCGCTGACCATAGGCACCTTGAGTCCAGCAGAGGCCAAGGCTGGAGCCAGAATCAGAGACACTTTGTCGCCTACTCCTCCAGTGCTATGTTTGTCCACAAGCTGACCACGCCATTCAGACGGCCACTTCATGCGATCACCTACGTTTGAAAGAATGGTTGGTCAAACTACAGTACTGCCATCCGCTCGAAGAAGACCGTAACTCAACATCCACTTTCCCTTGCGGCGAGAAAAAAAAGTAGTGGTACCAAAATCATCCAACAGGTGGACTTTGGGTGCCCGTTCCTTTCTCACTTCCTTCAACGCCACCTCTTGGATGCTTTCGGTAACACTTGCTTACTTTTCTCACCGCAAGGGAAGTGGATTTTGAGTTACGGTTTTCTTTGAGCGGACGGCAGAGTAGGGGTAAGCTAACTTATGGGTTTTTGGGAGGTGGCTATAGTGACATTGGCAACCATAATTAGCCCCGCCCCCTACCGGTCGACCAATCAGGATTCGATTTCAAAGGAGATGGGCGTTATGAAATCGAATCCTGATTGGTCGACCGGTAGGGGGCGGAGCTAATTATGGTTGCGAAGGACACAAGCCACCTCCCAAAAACCCATAAGTTAGCTTACCCCTACTATAGCTGTTACAAAAAAAAACAGTTAACAGTACCTGTTTCGACCATGGCTTTTGTCAAAGCCGCAGTCTCCTTGGCGCCAATCCCATTCAACACTATAGCCATCAACATTGCTCCTGCAAACCGAAAAATTATTCACTGATTTTATTCCCTCTTCTGGTTAATCACTTACCTATTTGTGACTCGGCCACTTGTTTGGTCACGATTGACCTCACCAGGTGCCTGACCTGGTCTTCGGTCCACTCGTGACCACCTCTCTTAATCTGGATTAATTCCGGGATGCTGGTCTTCATCCTTGGCCTGCTTTCCTATATTCTGAGCTGAATTCGTTGATCTATAGACTTATGGCCTCGAAAGAGAGAGGGTCAAAAGGTCAAGAGATACGGTTCTTCCCCCTTTCCATTCCCACTATCTCTATGTCACGAGCATTGTGAAATCAGGAATATTGACGCATAAGTGACCAATAGGGACATACCCAGTTAAATTATGCTAGGTTGCATGATATCAGATAGTGACGTAACACATGAGGTAATGCTATATCAGCACATATTAATGTGCGGAAATATGCAGTAATATTTTGTAAGTATATCATTATTTTTGCGGGGAGAATTCCCTGGATTAGCAACGTGCAAAATCTCAGGTTTTCAGTGCATTTTATTTACAAAGTTATATAAGAAATTTCTTAAAATCAGTCTTTAAAATTCTGATCTCATCTTATAAATTACACGTACATGCCGTACAGTACACTTACCGATTCATATACAGGCCTACACGACAGCTCAATGTATAACTACTGCACTGGACTGTTACGCAGTTGCACTGTAAGTGCCTATGAAAGTCTATGAAGCATCATTGTACCAATCAAAACACCGCAACCTTCCCTTCCCCTCTATATGCTGTGTAAAAGGAACAAGTTGGTCAAAGGTCAAGACAACAGCCACGTGAATGAATTACAACCGTTTATAAACAACAGGTGTCCATTATTACAACATATTATACACAATTATTGCGAGTGCAATTCATCAATAATTCATACTGCAAGTTGTCTACAGGCTGGATTCATGCAAGGTGATTTTGCTATCAGGCAGAGCCTAAAATGGTTGTTGCAAGCAATCCTGGAAAATATATAGGCACATTGTTACAATAATATATTGGCAAATCATAATTATCGCAGTTATGTCGATATCATAGAAAATGAGTGAATTAGGCTGCTCTTATTATTAAGTGTCTGATAAAATTACGTGGCATGTGATGATCACTTCCAATCTCTGAATCTATAAGTGATTCATATAGTGATCTGCAATATATTTTTAAAAATAGTTTGTACCTTTTCCCTCTTGCGGAAATAGCAGTGCATAATCGCCTGGTGCATCTCACAGGCGTCTTTGTCACCACCAGAAGACGTCACTGATAGAAAATAACAACAGTGTTGCATTTTAAATCAATGCCAAGAGTAAAGAGGGGCCTTCAACTGTACCTTTCTTGATGCAGTTGTTGATTTGCTTCGACATCACCCTTCGAAACACCTCGTTCTCCGGCCCAGGAGCCACGTCCTTTGTGATCTTGCTCAGTCTGGCCACACCGTCTAGACCAACCTGGACAAAACAATGAATGTGACATTACCAAGTGAATCGCTGAGTGCGTACTTACCCAATCCATCTGTGTCACCAAACAATGTGCAGTGCACTGAAACAATTGGCTTTCAATAAGTTGTCTAGTCGTTAAAAAAAATTGCGATTACTGTACCTTATTGCACTTTTCGCGGATTGACTTGCTCTTCTTTGTGAGGTTAGGCATCTTGCAACGAGGATTTCCAGGAGCGCACTCCTGTGGATTATAATAAAAGCATTGTTGTGTTGCATTGTTACAAAATAAAGGGGTACTTACTTTAGCAACAGCAGCTCTCCAACACAGTGACAAGCTATCGATGACAACGCAATCTTGAGGATCAGTGTCCGGATCTTTTGCCTTCTCTGTTGGAAAAAAAAAAATGTGTTGCCTTTTCAGAGAGATCATTGCCGATAATTAGAGTATACAAACCTGTTTTAATGCAGGTCATGAACTGCTCCAACAATCGGTCAAAAGCCACCGGATCTTCCTCCAGGGTCACATGGTAGCCAACAATCTGGGTTGCGTTAGGCCAACCGTCATCTCCGAACTGAAATCGCATTTTTTAAAATTAATAATTATGTGGTGACCATCAGGACAATAAACTCACCCCTTGAATATGGCTCCAGAAACATTTCTCCTGGCACTGTCAATAATTAAACAAACAATTATTAATCAGTGGAATTAATTACAATCGCCAAACTCACCCCGTGACAGAAGGTCCATTTCTTCCAAGTTTGCTTAGAAATCTTTGGAAACTTACACTCCTTCTTCATCTGCAATCATTTTAAATTATTTTTTTGGTGACAATTTTTTGGTGACAATTTTTTTTTGGTGGTGATTACCTGGGCACATGCGTGGATTGAGAATAGCCAGAATGCGACCACGCAGAAAATGGTGACACGAAGGAACGCCATTTCTTATTATGTCCACTGCAGCACGACAACTAAAGTGAGTTATGGTTACTACTAATATATTTTTTCTCCCCCTGCGCACACTTTGGTGACAAGTGACACAAGCTGCTGCGCAACTCAGATTGACAACGATTTCATTTAACTTCAATTGAAAGCGGTGACCCGAGGACAGACTAATTCCAGCCAATCATTCACGAGTAGAAAATTGAGAAGACTTGATGTGATAATTCGATCAAAAAATAAAATGGTTTTTAATATGATTACTGCCAATAAAAACTATGGAAAAAATATGGATTTATTCACAGTTAATTTTTTGTTGATATAACTGTGGTCCTTATAGGAAGTATTACCCTTCGCCGAAATGACGTCTGTTTTTTTTCTGAGTTGTATTTTCTGAACGTCAGATAAGATCAAAGCGGATGAAGAAACGGTCCCAGACGTGCCTCTAATTTTAAACCAGGCTTTATTTTTGGTGCACCCGATGGTCCTAGCTTGGCTTTAAACTAGCACAAAGAAAAGGAGAGTCGAAAAAGACGAACAGTGCGTTAACCCTTTTCCGGCAACGAAAGCCAAGACCGCCCAAAAAAGTTCCTTCAAAAAAAATTTAAAAAAATAAAGTCTGTCACTCAAAAACTCATTCAGCAAGTAATTAAAAAGGAGTGACACGAAGCGTGTTAAACGGCGGCTTTTCAAGACCTTTCAGAAGAGGTTTTTTTGAAACGAAAAAAAAAATTGTATGAGCGTCACCTTGCGCAAAACTTGGCAACTGCGCTTGAAATTTCGCCAAAATCCAACCAGCTGCTATGTTTTTTTGCTTTTTTCAGAACTTTTACTGGAAGGAACGGAAAGGTGTAGTTTGAAAAACCGTTGCTAAATCGAATTGAGAAACAGTTCGTTCAAGGGTGAGATATTTTACGCAAAATACAGTAACAAAAACATACGCCAAATTTTTGCAATGAATGAACTGATACCGCCAAATCTGCGAGAGTGAAATTATTTTCGTTCGTATTCTCACATTTGTTATTTTTCATTATTTGTTTGTTAAGAGCTACATTTGTTGTTATTAATTGTTAAATAGTTGGTTACTATTCCCTTACTTGTTATTAATTGTTAGTTGGTTACTATTCCCTTATTTGTTATTAATATTGTTAGTTAGTAACTATTCCCTTATTTGTTATTATTCATTGTTATTTGTTTGTTTAGGGCTATTTGTTATTAATTGTTATTAGTTTGTTTAGGGATATTTGTTGTTATTAATTGTTAGTTATGCGCTATTTGTTATTAATTGTTAGTTATTTGCTATTATTAATTTTGTTAGTTATTGTTAATTGTTAGTTATTTGTTATAATTAACTGTTAGTTATTTGTTATTTTAGTTACTCAGTTATATACCAATTTAAAAATGTCATTAAAATAATATGAACGTTTTCCACTCGTCCAACTTAACCTGGCCAAGTGCAATTTAGCGAAAATAATTTTTTGTAGGCTACAGGAAAATTAAGTTGCCAAATTCAATTTTGCAAAAAATACTAATTAAAGTGTGACTAATAATTGTGCAGTTGTGTGGATGACTGTATCAACAAGCTTTTAACTGCAATTAGAGCTTAATTTCCATTTTTTTTTAGAACGACTTGATGAATAAACCAGACGTGTTTCTCTTTCGACGAAGTTGGCCGACCTTGTTAATAACCCGTTAAAAAATAAGGCGCCAAAAAAACATCGGTAAATTCGGCGTAATACGTAAGTTCGAACTAAAAGAAAACAGCACCGCAAAAGTGTGATGGTCGTTGGAAATAAATAAAACGTCACAACCTTGAATTTTGCGTCGGAGGGAGAGGTTTATTTTAAAACCCAGCACGTGTTTCCATCGCAGCATCCACTCAGATGTTTCTTCTTCTTCTTTGACTTCACCCCCACCTCTTTTCCCCCTCCCAACTTGGCCCCCTTCCGACTTTATAAAAGGCCAAAATTTTCAGCAGGAGCTTCCATACCCACCTGCAGAGACCCCCAAGTTTGGTGTGATACACTTCAACAGTTGGAACAGACAAAGAGGAGTACACTGCCAAGACTTATTGGAAACACCTGGGAATAATAAGTGACCCACAAACCCATCCAAGATGAGGCCCCACTTCGGACTGGACATCACCAACCAGCAGCAGCAGACCAATGGGCATATGACCCATGCGGAGAGATGCACCAAGATGTGCGGAAAAGCTGTGGTACGAGTCGTCGGAAGGTGTGACGACGCCAAGGAGAACCAAAATCTAGGTGAGTCTCTTTTTTTGGGGTGAAAGTGGCTCTCGGAAGAAAAGCATATGTTAAGCACCACTCTTGGTAAAGCCACAATAACGTTCGAATAACGAACGTTATTGTGGCTTTGCCAAGTGGCGCTTAACATGCTTTTCTCCCGAACCCTCCCAGCTACAAGGTGTTTCACACTCCGGGCGAAAGTGTTGGGCAACTTTTCATATAGGTGTCATGTGGTGAACTTTTTTGATTCATTATTTCACACACTGTAGCCTAGTTTAAGCAAAAAAAATTCACAATGGGAAATTCCAGTTTGTAAACACCCATGGGAATCCGAATGTGACTCACTTCTTGGTGACAATGGTGATGAAAATTCATTGCAAAACATGCGTTCAGGGTCAAATCAGTAGTTGTCGCAGTGTTTTCTTTGAATAATTCAGTTTTCATTGAATTACCAATAATAATAAGCCAGGGATTGGAGGTGAATGGTGTGATTGGCTTAATTACCATCCATCTGGTCATCAATATGTTGCGACCTACGTGATAAATGGAGTTCAGGTGGCGTAGAGAGCACAAGCTTGTTTACCAGGCAACGTGCCAGTTATCACACGATAGCAACATCTTACGCCTTTGATGAGGCCTTGGAAACATTCCATCTTCACTCATGATCCACAACCACGTCCACAAACTATTCATCTGGAGTTCTGGACATGCGCTCACATTATTAATATCCACTTGATATCCCTCATTGCCTGACATCATGTAACTGTGAAGCTGTCATTGGCATGTAAATCCATTCCAAAACTTCCATTTCTACTGTAGAAGCTACTTCTGTAGAAGCTGTCAGAAGCTGTAGAAGCTACTTCTGTAGAAGCTGTCAGAAGCTGTAGAAGCTACTTCTGTAGAAGCTGTCAGAAGCTGTAGAAGCTACTTCTGTAGAAGGTGTAGAAGCTGTAGAAGCTACTTCTGTAGAAGGTGTAGAAGCTGTAGAAGCTACTTCTGTAGAAGGTGTAGAAGCTGTAGAAGCTACTTCTGTAGAAGCTGTAGAAGCTACTTCTGTAGAAGCTGTAGAATCTACTTCTGTAGAAGCTGTAGAATCTACTTCTGTAGAAGCTACTTTTGTAGAAGCTGTAGAAGCTACTTCTGTAGAAGCTGTAAGAAGCTGTAGAAGCTACTTCTGTAGAAGCTGTAAGAAGCTGTAGAAGCTACTTCTGTAGAAGCTGTAATAAGCTGTAAAAGCTGTAATAAGCTGTAGAAGCTTTTTCTGTAGAAGCTGTAGAAGCTTCATCTGTAGAAGTTAACAATTCCACAAACTAGTTGTGATTTATAGGAGTCGAGACAATCGGGAGAAGTCTGCCGCTCAAGACGATATATTTTAAACGGTCGTTTAAGTAGATGTTTGTGAATTCCTTCCTCCGTTTAACTCTTGGGCCATTGTTAGGCATCCACGTGGCCTAGTCCCAGTCACGAATCGAGCGTGTGCCAGAATAACCTCTGGGTGCACCAAACGAGCTGAGTCTGCAGTTAGAAGCCAGGAAAAGATGGCGAACGCTGTAACTCGCGTGGTCCATCGTTGCGAGGATGCGACCATCACTCTGGTCTTAGGTCAGATCACAACAAAATGGCACCATTGCCACATAACTGATCAGGTTCTCTCTCTCTGTATGATTTTTGGCAGATCTGAGCGAGTGCCAGCTGATGCAGATTCCTGATGCTGTGTTTCACCTGATGCGCCACACGCAGCTTCAGGGTTGCAACCTCTCCTCAAACGTCATCACAAAGATTCCACCCAAGTTGGCCCTCAAGTTCACCTTCATCACTGGTGAGTAAACAGAGCAAACAGTTGAGTAATAAAAGGGGAAATGTACTCCCAGACAACTTACGTAGCCAATGGCATGTAAGTTGTCCACTCAGGACATTGACCGTTTGAACAGAAGTTGTCAGGATAGGTCCAGCACATTCCAATTTGTTCCCATGATTTGACTTAAGCTGCATTTACATATGAGCGATTTGATGAGCGAAGCCTTCGACGAGCGATAACATTGTCGAGTAACCAATGTAATCAGTACCTATTGTTTGAGGCGATAATCGCACTGCTTCGCTTGTCAAATCGCTCACATGTAAACGAGGCTTTATTGTGCGCTAATTTAAAAGAAAGGGGAAAATAACTGCTATAAAAGACAATTTGCAAATTTTTTTCAATTCAACAATTTTTAAAATTCATCCTACAAGTGACAAAGAAAATTATGTTATATCAGCCATTACTACAACAACAATAGCTGCGAATAGATAGATTTTTCAAATTAAAAAAATAAATTAATACATTGTTGTGACAGTGTCTCGTGCTCAAGGGTTTGACGAGGATTCTTAGATTGAAATTGTAGATTGAAAATTATCCTACAACAATAGTTGTAGCGAGGAAAATTTTGCAATGTTTTGCAAAAATCCAAAACCTTGAGCACTAGGCAAAAACCTGTCACAACAACTTTTTTTTTTTTTTTTTCAAAATCCCTCTACCTCGCAGTGCAATTTTGGCTTCCAGCCAAAATTTGATTGGTAACAAGGATGCAAAATAAACACCGTACAAAATAAATAAAAAGCTACGATCAGCAAGCAGTCAGATGCGCAGTTTCGCCATCGTTGGGCAAAAAGTCAAAATTTTCTGCTTCTCGAAATAGAACCTGGAAGGACGCTGACCGTCTTCACCTCTCTTTCTTTCTTCTCATGAAAGATCCGTAGCAACCCACGTGGTTGACGCTGATGTTGTGGGGAAACCCAGTGTGAGGTCATCGTTTCTAACACAAACAGCCCAGTTCGGCTCATCTTTTTTTAAAAGAAAAGCTGCTTATTTTAAGATCGGCTTGGTCAAAAACACTTCCAGGATTTTTGGCCGCTTCCAGGTCCTGCGAAAAAAGTTGCCAAATTTTTACATCAATATTAAAAGTGGAACGAGCCATATACTCACCAGTTCACGAAGAAATGGTTGCTTACGCTACAAGTTCGTAAAGAAGCAACAATTGTTGCGAACCTCTGTAAGAGACAATTTGCCAATTTTTACGGACAAAAATTTCTCATCAACAAATCAACCATAACATTCCTCCCATAACTCGCTCAACTTTGTTAAAAATTAATTCTACAAGTAGTCTAAATACAATGTTAACTACCTTAAATACCAGCTTCAAACGTATAAATATGTAGGAAAAACCAATTGTTCGTTAACTAACATTAGGTGATTTTAAACCAGCATTTCAAGTCAGGTAACTCTGTAAATTCTGTCCTTTGCGATGAAGTTAAACGGCCAATGGCGCATTGTGCAAATTCACAGAATTCCAAATCGTATTACACCACAGTACTTTCAGCCCGACATGTACACACCATTGTAATTACGCAATTGCGCACGTGAATGACCGTGGCTTCTCTATTCGCACCAGATACACATCGGGCGCTTCCAAGAAAAAGTGCGGAGGTAAACAGACGTGTTGGGACTAACCAGAAATTTTGGCAAGGGTTCAGGACCTCGTCGAAATGCAAAATAACGCACCTTTAAGAAAAAAAAAGAGAGAGAGCGAGATATATTCTGCGCGGCTCTTGGGTTGGCAACACATTGCGAAACACACTGGCTGCTTGGTCCGATCTATTCCTGGATCGGAATCCTGGAAGTCTGCCACATGCTGGGGATTTCCCACAGAGTCAAACTCTCTCCACCAACCCACAGACGGTACACGTCACTGGCACGTGAGAGCAACATACTATTGCAACACTCACTGGGCAATACCGACGCGCTAATTACTCAATAAGCATCAATGTGTCTTTTCAGACTTGAACCTGTCGAACAACAGGTTGAGCAAGCTTCCCGACGAGGTGTCCGAGCTGCATAGGCTCCGTCGAGTCAACATCTCGCACAACTCTTTCGCGACCCTTCCCCGCGCCCTCTTCAAGCTTCCCCGTATAATGCACCTCAACGCCTTAAAGAACTACATTGCAGGTAAGTCTCCAGCTTCATTTAAAAAAAGCAGGCTAATTATCCGCTCATTATCCCCCCAACAGAGGTGGAAGTGGAAGCAGTCCGTGCCTGCACCTCCTTGCAAGAGTTCGACCTACGAGACAACCCAGTCACATCCTCCACCCGCAAATCCCTCCTGTCCCTTCCCGTCCGCCTCACCGTCCGAATGACCGAGGCTCCCCCCGAGGATTTCCAGTACGAGGAGCTTGAAGACGACGACAAATAAGCGCTCTGCTGTACAAAAAAAAAAACGGCTTCGTACTTAACTCCCCTTGTACATACGTCCCTCACTCACAAAAAGTGTACATAACCCGAGTTTTGGAGTGGGTAGAAAAAACAAAACAAAAAGAGTCTAACCCCCATTTTGTGCTGGATGGTAACTTATTGTATTTATTTTCTTGCCCCCATTTTTACACTGAGATTATTAAAAAGCAGGGGGGGTTCCCTTGTAGGGGATCCCTTGTTGTCGATGACACCAGAATTGTCATTTTGCGTCGCATGCAATCTGCAATAAAACGCTATATACTGACAAGTAAATAAACGTTGAAGGTGTGGACGGGGGGAAAAAAACTCGCATCCAACAATACGACACCTGGTTCAAGCAAAAGCCTCCGAGGGAGTTATTCCCAAATTGGGGAAAGGATTCTTCTAAAAGACTGCAGACCTTAAAGTGCGGAAAACAAAGATCTGACGTCATCGTCACACAACAATACCACTAATCACATTGTTGCATGAGAACAAAATGAAGACGTCACTTCATTTTCCGCACTGCACAACATATTTTCATTAAAATATATCGCTTAAAAAAAACAAACCCATTTCGCAGTATTCCGACAAATAAAGCAGCATTAAATAATCATGCGGACAATTTGTGTTAAAAGCGCGTCAAATCACTAATCGAAGAGCCGAAAGTGGAAGAGAAATTTTGTTGCCGTCCACCCCTTCAAATCGCAAAGCTTCACAACATTATCACTGGAGATTTTACTCTGAATCACCTTTTGCCTTTTTTTTTTAAATCACATAGATATTTCATGCGTAGGGCCTGCTTTTAACGCTAAATTTTTTTAAATTGTTGGTTAGGTGCTTAAATGCGTGCCAAAGTTATGGAAAATGTGCTTGAGAGAGTGCTTGCCTGCCGTAATTTAAGTGGAGGAAACTACATAGTGCATCGTCGGGTTCTAAATTTTTTCAGCATATCAAATTTCTTCCATGTTTCATACGCTGTAAGGCGCACACTTTTTTGGGGGGAGGGGGAAACACCCACCACACTGTCATTGATCGAATTTTTAAATCCCATGAAAAACTGGAGGTTATTAAGCGCAACGAAATACAGGAACGAGGAAAGGCCGAATGCAAAAAGGTCGGGTGAGGGTTAAACTACTCGGTGTCGTCTTCGTCTTCGTACTCGGCCTCCTCCAGCCACTTCAGGAATGGAGCCGCCTTGCCCCGGATCTCAGCGCTGACGTCGCGGCTCACAAACTTCTTGCTTGGCTTCTTCCCCCAGTCCAGGATCACCTCCTCATCCAAGATGTCAAGGTCGTAAAACACCTTTAAAAAGAAGCACAAACGAAAAATTGTCGCACTTGTCGTACAAACTGGTAAATCCAATGCAAACGAACCTTCAGAATATGCGGAACTTTGGGCATCAGCGTGTCCTTGTTGGAAGCAACCAGCTGCTCGATCCCACCCAGCAGGTATCTCTGCGCTCGAGGGCAGCCCTGGGTGAAGCAGGCAAACAGTTTGGCGTACTTCTTGATCTGCTGGAGCACCCCGGCGGCACCTTTCCCGTCGGCTTGGTCCAGGAGGAGGAGCTCGGCCAGCACAAGCGGGGCCTTCGGCTTGATTCCCAAGGCGTCGGCCTCTGCGCACACCTTCCGAGGGTCAAGCTGATCGCCCTCCAGCTTGGAGCGGATGAAGGTGTAGAAGTTGTCCAGGCGGTTACGCTCGGAGGTCTCCGCCACATCCACCAGGTTCAGACCTGCAAGTAACATCAGAACGTCAGAAACGGACAACCGCTTGTGTATGTGAGCAGATCTGACCTTTGACAATGCCTTCTCCGAGCGCCTGCATCCTCGCCCTGACTGCCTCCTCGCTGACATCGACACACCAATCCCCATCGTCGTCGTCGTCGTCCTTGTGGCCACGGCTCTCTCCGTTTTTCTCCGTCGGTGGGGATGGGGAGTCCTCCTTTGGAGGGCTGCTCTTCTTCGATCCACGCTTCCCGCGCTTGCCTTCCGTCAGGGATGAGCCCTGGGCTGCCGGTTTCTGGTCTGGAAATGTCCGCAACGATTTATGAAAAACACATTCTCACCAGGGGGGAAAACTTAGAAGAATCCTGACCTGGTGGGTTCTTAAGGACAAAGGTGAGGAGCTTGTGGCGATGGTCGAGCGTGCAGGAGTGCCCGCAGGCCTTGCAGGACTGCGAGACCTGGCCTCGCTTGGACTGCACGTGCAGCACCGTCTCGGGGTTGTCGCACTCCGGGCACAGGACGAACTTGCGAATGAACCCGTCGAGAAGCTCCTGCAGGCGGTCCGCGTCGTGGCTGCCGTTCACCACGAACCGCTCGTTCTTGAAGTCAAACTGCGTCTGAGCACCGAGCTCGCATCCGAAGTACTTGGTCGGATCTGGGTTGGATCGAGGAAAACGTGATTCTACAGACAGTGAGCAGTTAATGGCTGCCACTTACATGTGGGAGGCCTCCCGAGCGCCTTGGCAACGTCGACCATGTTGACGATGACGGTCTTGATCCCGTTGCCCTTCCCTTCCACCTTGGCCACGAGACGAGGCATCTTGTAGCGGTAGTACGCGTCCGTCACCCCACGGTTCACATTGTAGGTGGCCATCCTCGCCAGGTAAAGCGGCGGCGGCGCAGCG
Organism: Catajapyx aquilonaris; assembly: GCA_000934665.2. NCBI lineage: Eukaryota > Metazoa > Arthropoda > Diplura > Dicellurata > Japygidae > Catajapyx > Catajapyx aquilonaris. Next base: position 134,644 of record JYFJ02000293.1, on the reverse strand, counting down.
CCTTCCTCCCTTCAAAAGCCGAGAATCCCCCCACCCTGTCCCCCTGCCCTCCTTCCCTTCCTATCGTTCCCGTTCCGTTTCCAGCCCTCACACACACACCCCTGCAGCAGTCGGGTGGGGTCCCCTTCAGGTTGCACGGATCTGCTCTGAATCCACGTCGCCACAGAACTTGGACGTCCTGGAAACAAGTCGCACTGCATTATTGAAATGACCACAAGATTCTTATTATTAGAATTATTACTGTAATAATCATGCGAATGTTTTTGCGTGTCCTCATGACCTGAAATTGTCGGGAATCCTACGAATTATCAAGGCTCTTGTTGTTTCAAAGTGCCCCTGAAAAGGTCATACCAGTGAAGATAGCGTTTCCCCTCCCCTCCGTTGCAGGATAAGTCAAGTGCACGCCTTTGGAAATGATCCAAAGTTTACATATTGACATCCCCAATATTGCCGACATTTCTTCACGACATGGGCAAAATGCAAACCCCCCTCGTGACACTCACCTGTGTGCTACTCGTTCAATTGGCGGGGCCCAGCTCATGAATCGCAGATCCAACGAGTCCGGCGCCGGATCCGGTCGCAATAAGGCAGCGGTGAAACCAGCCTCAATTCCGCTCTCAGTCGCACCTGAGGAGAAGGCATAATTTGGCATGTGTAATCAAGACAAGTTTTTCATGAAAATGCACAACTTCACACCATCGCATATTCTCACTGTACGTCAATAACGACAAACTATATTCCGGCGACAATATCTGCCACCGGTCTTCCCACAGCGCTCATGTGACAGCGGATTCAGGTTTTGCTCGACTCGGATGAGTCATTCGCATCATTTTGCATGATCACAAGGACGGCCAGACCTGGTCTAGACACTTCCCATTAATTTCCAAGCCAGCCACGGATAAGAACAGACTGGGCCAGGCTTGCTCATAACCCGAACCCCACAAACAAATTGTCTGTCCACAGGCAATAATTGCGGACCATGAAATACAATCCAGGTAAAAATTATCCTCATCCGTCACCTAAAAACGGCTCAAACAAATCCGCAGAAGCTGTTTGCCCTGTGGCAACGTACTCAGTTCCAGGAAAAGGTTCGACGTAGGCGTTGACATCACAACTGCCTGCCGAATGAATAAAAAATGGCAGGCGCTTCGAAAATGCTATCAGCTCCAGTTATTATTCTGCAGGCCCACTTCAAGGCCTTCCCAGCCTCATCCCCTGGCATCGCATATCACTTGCACGTGACGCACGCGCTGCAACTCTCCTTACATGAAGTTCACGCAGCACATTGTTTCCTGACTGATCTGAAGATTCAAGCCCTCCTGCCGTTTTATTCTCCTCATTGCACGTGTCACAATGCTTTTACACTAAGAAAAAGTCATTGTTAAATCAGAAGATTGACCAGTAAAGGAGATCAAAAATGGCCAACACAAACGTGCAGAAATTATGTATTTTAATGCCAGTGCGCATTTGCGTACGTAGCTGAACCGTGGACATAAAAGATTATGTAATCATCAGTTTCTGCTCATTTTACGACCAGGTTTTCAAAGCAGACGTGGCCGTTTTTGATCTCATGTACCCCTCAAATGTAATTTTTTTTCCAATAATTACGATGAATATAAGACAGCCCCCTAAATTAAAGCCTCGAGTGCAGTTCTAATATGTAGCCTTGAATGCAACCGTTCCCAGAATGCTCCTGCACGGCACCAGATAAATCGCAATTGTTTTCCCACATTCACCTCGAAAATTCCCACTTGCACCATATCCGGAACAAAGCGCATTCGTAGTAGAGCAAATTACAATGCCAACCTAAAAAAAAAAGGTCGGTGCAGCAAGTGAAGGTCAGCAGTCATCATATTTGACGCACATTTTCCCCCCCAAAAAATGGCTTATACAGCGTGAATGGGAACTCGTGCCCAATCGCCAGGCTGATAGTACTCACAATAGTCGCGAAATATATGGATGTGCAATTAGTTTTGGGCGCCGGTGCGTAGTTAATGCGTACTGTGCCTTTAGAGTGTAGAGGACCAGAAGGTAAAATATGAGGCAAAAACCTACCTGGATTATTACTCTGACGGGATTTGATCCCCTATTGGGCATGGACGATGGTTACGGTCACAAGGCTGGATTGTTCGAAGGCCCTCGAGCTGGCCTTTGCTTCTTTATGGCTGGCGAAACTTCAAAGGCGCCGTACACATTAAAGGCGCACAAAACTAATTGCACTAATTGCAAGTACTATCCGTCTAGGTGGCGATTAATTGCACACGAGTTTCCATTCACCCTGTACATGCTACATGCCATCAAATACGGTACATATAAATCAGCAGATTATCCACTTGCAGCACTGTTCCGCGGTTCAAACCGCCACCGAGCCACATGAAAACCCAGGCAACAACTCCCGCATCACAAGTGTACGTCTACCATCGCTCCTTTCGCTTTAATAACGGCACCATTGTTGACACCAAATCTGAACAATCCGCCCCTTAGCAACACCGGTTTCCACAACACGGTCGTTCCAACCGTCCAAAGCGCTTCGTATGACTGAAGCTGAACTATCAGTTTTTCCGGCTGTCCTAACCGCTTCGTATGACCGAAGTTGCGTTTACATGCGCAGCGATGTATGACCGATGTACGACCGATGTACATGCGCAGCGATGTACGAGCGATGTACATGCTCAGCGATGTACGACCGATGTACATGCGCAGCGATGTACGACAGATGTACGACCGATGTACATGTGCAGCGATGTACGACCGTCCTAAGCGCGCCGTATGATTGATGCTGCGTTTACATGCGCAGCGATGTTACAATATATTTTCGAACGTACATCGCTGCCCATGTAAACGCAGCATCAATCATACGGCGCGCTTAGGCCGGTCGGAAAAACCGATCAACTCGGCTGCATGTAAACGCGGCTCGTGCAGGTACATCAAAGTACGGCAATACTAATCAAACCAACAGTGTTCCGCTAGTACGAAGCCCCATGGCAACATGTTGCAATGCGCATTGCATCCGACGTCTGGCCGTTCTAATTTTTTTAATTATCATTCCCGGCCTCCATCCGTGTTCCATTTATTTCCCTCTTTGTGATGGATCGATGTGGGGGCCCCTTATTAGGATATAATATGTTATAATATTATACTGACCAGTTCTGGGCAGAGGCATATGCTCAGATTCTTCCAGTTCCACTTCTTTTCCTGCTTCAATAATTTTTTCCTCTTTTTTCCCTTCCTTTTAAATCTTTCCTTTCCTCTTTCCTTCCCTTTCCCTCCTTCTCTAGCTTCGAAGGGTGGGCAAAGCGGACTCTTCTTCTTTAGATCGAAGGAGGGGGGGGCCAGGCAACCAGCCGAACTACACACGAGAGAATGGAATGGGGGTAAGGGGAAAAAGAGGAATTTTTCGTCGCGTCGCAACCGAACTTTTTATCGACCGACCGAATGGATTCCTTTTTTTTTTTTTTTACTGCGCAGAAGCAGGGTTGCCATATACTTGCGAAAGGCACAGCTGATTTGACAATACGTTCCATTGCAGAACGGTGCTGATTGGTCCAAGTCGAACAGTCGGACCAATCAGATGAGAGTAAGCGGCCATCTTGTTGTGCCTAATGAACTAATACGAAGAAAAAAAAATCTGACGCAATGAGCAAGATTGCCAACTCCCACATTAGAACACATTAAATATTTACATAAATTTAATAATAACTAAGCGAATAAACAGTAAATAAATAATATAATGGCTATGAAACGAGCTTAAATTATTGTCATATTAATCACGTGCATCTGGCAACATTGCATCGGCGGGATTTTTGTGTTCGTCCTTTTGCTATACGAAAATATGTTCGTCATTAATTTTCAATTGCAAATTGTGAGAATAACAACGTTGTAATTAGGAGTCGCCAGCCTGATAAAGAGCATGTAATCAGGGAGCATACACTACATAAGAAGCGCAAACTTCTGTCGGTGCCTTTGATGTTCGCGTCTCTCTGTTTGGGGCCATTGCCAAGGCTGGCGGCAATTTTGAAGTGTGGGTAACGCCAACGAGGTATAAATAGGGCACAGGCAAAAATTGGGTCCGCCATCTTTGATGGTTTTGGCGCCCATGGCAACTACACGGCAAGATCACGAGTGAATTAAAGATGGCGGACCTTCTTTTTGCCTGTGCCCTATTTATACCTCGTTGGCGTTGCACACACTTCAAAATGGCCGCCCCTTGGCAACGCCCCAAACAGAGAGACACGAAAATCGAATGTTCTCGCCTCTTATGTATAGTATATGCTCCCTAATGTAATCACAAATTCCTTGCATTCAGCGTGGATAATAAAGAATAGAGTCGTTGCGGGGTTGATTTTTGAAAAATATGCTGTATCTACGATAAAAATTTTTGTTTCAATTTTTAGCCCATACAACAATGGAATATTCGGAGTCGCCGGGCAGTGTTGCAAAAAAAATCATGTAATTACAAATTCCTTACAGTCAGCGTGGATAATGAAGAATAGAATTGCTGGGGTTGATTTTTTTTTTCTTCGAAATAAGCTGTATACGATAAAATTGTTGTTTAGTCCATACAACAATGGAATTCGGAGTCGCCGGCCAGTGTTGCAAAAAAAACGTGCTGTAATCGCAAATTCCTTACATTTTTAAAATATAAAGATTCGGGGGGGTTGTTGGGGCCCACTTTCTGTGGGGTTCATTTATTGGCTTACATTATTTATTTATTTTTTTGGGTTGATTACACAAATTCTTGGTCCCCGTTGAATACAAAATATGGTCTAAAAAGTTGACTGTCTACATCACTAAACAATATACGTGGAAATTTAAAAAGAGAGTTGATAACACACAATATGGGCAATAATAATAAAAAAACAAAGCTGCTGGACTCATTTTTCAATATGCGCCTTTTGATGGGCGATCTGATTTCTTGATGTTCCGCACGAGGATGATTCCGGCAACAATCAGAGTGATCTGCAACAACAATGTGGCGATAGTGCTTGCGTCCATTTATTCGATGCGTTCCAACCTGTGTGTCCATAGTGATTATTTTGCGAATTTTTGGCATCTACTGAAACGCTGATTGGCAAGCACTTGTTTTTTGAATAATATATTAGCTACTAATATTATAGCAATCACTACTGACACTTCAGTTGGAACACACTGCAAAACATGACAAAAAAAATGTTTTTCAGCAATGACGACCAAATAATATATAAAGCAATGCCCCCACCCAAATATGGCGACATAAAAACGCGGCGAGAAGAAAGATGAAAAAAAGCATGTGAAGCGGACAAGTTGTGTGCTTTGCGAATTTTTTTGAAAGAGAAAAATATATTACAATATTTTTTTTCGGATATGTGTTTTTTGTATGTGTTTATTTCGTTTTGACTGGGTCGTATCGGCGTCCTTCGTCTTCTGTTTGCCGCAGTTTTCGCACCAGCAGAACCCCAGCCACTATATTGGATATCTGGAAGGTAGCACAGGACGAAGCGGGGGGGAGGGAATCCCCAGTTATTTTTTCTAGTCTGATCAGGCATTGTTGGATGGACCTTAATAATAAAGCAGTGGTCCAGTATCATTGCCCAAATAAACTCCTGATCAGATAAAACTGTACCGAGCAAAAAACGTTGTCTCAAAAAAAAACTTTTTTAACGAAACGCCTATCTACTACTACTACTACTACTACTACTACTACTACTACTACTACTACTACTACTACTACTACTACACAAGTTAATTGAAAGAAAGTTGTGGCAATCAGCTCAAATGGTGTCAGGCAGAAAGTCTGAATGATTTATTTAATATGGGCCAAAATTTGACAACGCTGCCCAGACCGCCCCCAACTTGGACGTAGTACATAGTATGATATGCCACAAGTAGATGGCGATAACTACTCCCAAACTATGGCAACTACATGCACCTAGGTGATGAGTCAACATCTGCAGGGACAATGTAGGCCATTTTCATTTTATTGATATTATATAAATTATTTAAATGATGTGCCAGAGTTTTCTTTCATGTAATTCGTCCAACTATTATATACTACAAGGCGTAATTCTAACAATGGAAATATTGCTATGTACAGTTTAATTATTAATGTAGGCCTGTTTGTTAGTATCATTATCTGAGTGCCTGATATAGACATGAGCACCTAGCCTACTATACAGGCCAAGTGAGGTCACCTTGATGACCTGACTGCTGGTCACTAACCTGCAGGACGCAAAGGACAAGTGCAAGACCACAAATCCAGCCTGTCTTGAGCTCCAGGTATGCGGAGAACCCTTTGACACACCCGTTGGGCCACTGATTTCCGGTCACGGGGTCACGGCACTCGATGGGCACAGGCTTGTGCACCAAATTGTAGTCCTGAGCACCCTGAGCACCGCAACACTTGACCTGTGGACAAAACAAATAAATAGTAATCATTTTGTGACAACAAATTTTTTTTTTCCCTCCAAACAATGAAAAGCCTGCTGTGTGAGTAGCCCGCATCATTTACGCGAATATTTTGTACTCACGAATTCCTGCATGATTCGCATGATGGATGTCATCCTTGGGTTGTCTCCGTACGTGTACACCGCACCTCTGAAGGTGTCCTGGAGGAACCTGCCCAGCTGCGACACTCCGATTCCATTGTTGAGCATGTAAGCAGCTCCGGCCAGCTCGATCAGAAAGGTCAAGGACAACAATCCTACAAACTATCCAAATGGAAAAAAATACATTCATATGTGCATATGTAACTATATTTTATCGCTGACTGTCTGAGTTCACAAGAAGTACACCGTACACAGTAAAACGTTGTGATGCGAGCTACTCGAAAAAAGAGACATCACAAAGCGAATAATATTTTTGGTGAACTGCTTACTACGTCTCTTAGAAAGTAGAGAAGGTCAATGTAGAACTCGTTCCGCTTCTTAATATCAATGAATCTTTCAGTGATCCATTCCTCGTCCTCTCTGGAGTTCAGGCCCAGGATCAGCTGGGCCACTGATCCTACCAACAATAGGATCACGCTCACCACTCCCATCACCACGTTCTACACACAATTTATTATCACAAATAGGACAGCCAGCGATAACAATGAAAGATAATTTAATATATGCAACAAACAGGATCATTTACACAGCCATGAAGGAAGCTGAACCTGATCTAAACCTGATCTGGACCTGGTTCAGTTTCTGAAGCCCTGATCTGGACCTGGTTCAGTTTCTGAAGACCTGATCTGGACCTGGTTCACTTTCTGAAGACCTGGTCTGGACCTGGTTCAGTTTCTGAAGACCTGATCTGGACCTGGTTCAGTTCCTGATCTAGACCTGGTCTGGACCTGGTTCAGTTTCTGAAGACCTGATCTGGACCTAGTTCAGTTCCTGATCTAGACTGGTTCAGTTTCTGAAGACCTGATCTAGACTGGTTCAGTTTCTGAAGACCTGATCTGGACCTAGTTCAGTTCCTGATCTAGACCTGGTCTGGACCTGGTTCAGTTTCTGAAGACCTGAACTGAACCTGGTTCAGTTTCTGAAGACCTGGTCTGGACCTCGTTCAGTTCCTGCAGTTGAAGTGTAAGTGACCTTCAATTGCGTGTGTATATAGTACAGACCGTCATGAGCATGCAGGCGTTCTCCATTGCGACTCCGCAGCATCCCAGGAAGGAGATGATCATGACGATGATGGCACCTCCCAGCAGGATGTAGTCTCCGGTCCAGTACTGGTACATCTGAAGCTCCTTCACCCAGCTCTGGAAGTCCGACTGGAACCTGATCCATAGGGCCAAGCTGAATATGCACACACCGAATATCTGTCATAATGAGAGAGAGAGAGAGAAATTATTGATGTTTAGACAGGTCATTCAACATATTTTTCTGTATACAGATTCCAACGGATAGATGGGCAAAGAGATAACATTGACAGACAGTGACTCAGGCAGAAATGATGTGAAACGTCATGAAGTTATCGCTGCCACCTGACAGGTCATTCCTATATGAGACTAAAAATCATTAAGTTATATTTAAAATGTTATTATTCTGAACTCATGAAAGTTCGTAATGTGCTCGATCGCACAATCATTTTTTTTAACTATATGTTCACATTGTCATTAAAATTGTCATGAAAATTGTTAAAACTGGTATGAGGTTCCCTCTTAAGGCTATATACACTTCAGTTTACTTCTCGTACTCGTAGCCATTAAGTACAAATAGAAACACTGATGGTTCAGTGAGTCATATCTAACCATTTCTACGAGGTCACGCTTATCTCGCAGGTATTTGTGTGCAGTAATGATCCCAAGAAAGAAACTCACTTATTTTAATCTGATGAACCGTACGCCTATGCAGAATTTGAATCAAAACTTATTGCATGTAATCCGTATGTACAACGAAAAAAATTGCAATTGGAGACCTTAGGTGCACACTTTGTCATGTGATCATACATAATGATTGCAATGACTTCCTATGAAGCCAAGTGCATAGTTGGCTTCCAGAGATAACAATGATGGATAGCTCTAGGAGAAGTGACTTGGAAAGTGCCCCATATTGCATACAACCTATTTAAAATAATATAACGACAAAATTCAGGTTTTGAACCAAAAGTTTTTTTTCCAACTCACCCAGGCCAGAATGTTGCAGAATCCAACATAATATCCAAGATACATGATGGCCCTCTCTCCTTTGCCTCTTCCGCTTCCTCCAGCCATCTTTCACCACTTATTTTTTTTAAGTTTCAAAAATGTGTGTGTGATACACACTTGCTCCAAATTTTCTGTACGTTCAAATCCCGTTTGGCTTCTCAAACTGAACGCTTTGTTATCTGGCACACTGTGGGTTGAAAAAAAGAGGACGCTTCTTCTCACCTATTGGAACAAAGAGTACACGAGGATTAGATTAGATTGTCGCCCAGGGATTTTTCATCGCTGCGTTGTCGAACTTACCTGGATGCCTCATGCTGTGATTCACTACCGGAACTGGTAATTGATGTCGACACAAAAAATACAGAGAGAAAGATACACAGAAAAAATAGTGCTCTGAATCATTTTTGTTAACAAACATGGTGTACAAAATAATTTATACGAAACAGTGCATGAAGAGATATTGTACAATACTCCACATGTTGATGCTCATTAAATTGAGGGATTGTTTTTTTTTTCTGAAAATTTGTAGTACAAAAATTGATGGAATTTCAGTACATGATAGTGCATCATTGCTCCTCAAAAATCATCAGAACATTACTTACTGAACAAGGCATAGAAACCTTGAGTGTTTTATTTTAGTCTTGCATTCTCTGGTATAGGTATACACCAACGTGCCGAGCTTATTGATAAGATAGACTTTTTTTGAACGCAATGTTTGGCCAGCGATTAGTCAGTAGATAACTGCCCGTAGTCACCGAGATAAAGGAAATCAAGAACTTTTCAGAGCCTTCAATACATTACAAAGTCACTTTACACCCACGCAAATGAACAGTCAGTAATAAAAAATGTGCAAAAAAAAGTTGCTGGTGCCAGTGATCAGTTGCGATAATTTAAAAAATAATTAGACGAGAGAAAATGGAAATTTCTAATAGCAAAATAATTCAAAAATTGGTTTCACGACGTTATTGTTTAGTTTGTATCAGAAGATTCATATATAGGTAAATTAATATTCATAATATTAGTAACTAGATTGTGGGAAAATAAACTCACAATAATTTCATGAGGGCTACAGCTTCCGTTTTGTGTGATTTGGAAGCCACTTTATTTACAAGTGTTTGTACAGGATACTTTTTTTTCTTCTTCTTCTTGAGGAGCATTATTATTACCTTTCAAAAGAGTGTCATAAAATCGACATTTCACTTGTATTAATAATTGCGCACATATTTTTATCGGTGGTGAAATGTCATATTTTATGTCCACTCCTGGATGAAGGAAATACCAAAAAAAATATAATAGATGGCCTCCAAGGACTACATCTAGTCCCATTCATAAATTTCTTTTCTTTTTCCTCCGTCCAAATAAATAGCACTTTCCATCATACTTAAATAACTAGACAATCCTTCTTTTTTTATTTGAAGAAAAATCCCCCTTACCTGAAAGAATTTTCAATAGTAAACTAATAAAATCGCCTAAGCATGTTTTTGAGGGATGAAAAAGAGGTAGAGATGGAAAGCAATTTTAAAAAAAAGTCATTAGCCTACAAAAACATAGTTCAAAGAGTTCTAGAAAAAAAAATAAAAAGATGACAGGCTAGAGAATGACTTTTGTTCAACATTTGCTGAGCAATGTTTTTTTAAATAAAAAAACAACTACGTCGCGAAAACTCTCTCCATGAATAGCTTTTCTTCACAGAGAACAAACCTACAAATATTTTTAAAAAAATATAATCGTAAAAGATAGAGGAGCACAGCATTACTGTTCCACAATGTACAAAAAAATAAATTTTTGAATGTAATTTTACGACCATCTTCAACATGTAACTGCTTTAGTGCTTTAGTACACTAATCAGCATTATTTTTAAAAAAATTAGACAGATTTTGGTCGCGTCAGAAGTTATTACCGACGTTGCAAGTGGCGTGACGTCATTATTAATGGATATAAGGAATGATGACGACGAAGCCAGTAAAAACCAGGAATTATGACGTCAAAGCCAGTGATGCACAAGGAACGATGACGTCACACCAAACGAACTAGGGGATTGTGACGTCATTCATAACGCGGGCAATTTTGACTCCCAGATGACATCTGACCTCTCGTTCTGCTTTGAGTTGGGGGAAAGGTCAGTGAGGTCAACCCAGAAACGGAAGAGGGAACTGTGGTGCAGGGAAATACGGATTGTATCCCGCCGTGGGCTGTACCGGCGCAGAGGTCGTGACATAAACGGTGGTCATAGTGGGCACCAGCGACGTCGAAAAGATGGTCGTGAGAGTGGTACGTGCTCCGAACTGGAGCTTCAGCACCTTCGAGTTGGTCACAGTCACAGTGACCGAGGTCAGCACTGGGCTGGAGGTCAGCGTGTACTGCGGCTGGTACCCAGGTGCCACGGGGTTGGCCAGCTGGGTCACGGTGTCCTGCACGTAGTCCGTGATGGTCGTGGTACCTGTCGGCCTCGTGATGGTCGAGTACGTCGGACCACCGCCGCTCGGGGGTGTGATTGCAATGATATGTGTGTCGTACAGCGTACTGGTGCGTATGACCGGTCTGGATGTGGTCATAACGACAGGCTCTTGCCTCGGAACAGGCGGTACCGGGTTGATGTACGGAGCAAACGGGTTGAAGTAGTTGAAGTACGGGTGTACCGGCGGTGGTGGCGGTGGCGGTGGTGTCGGAGGAGGCGTCGGTGGCGACGTCGGCGTCGGGTTCGGTACGCTTCCGATATGCTGCAGGTTGTCCATCGCCGACGGGTCAAACGGCGACCCGACAGACACCAGGTCAGGCGGAGGCAGGACCTTCTTGAGGTTCGGCGGGTTGTCATCAGCGTCAGTCACATGCTCGCGGTGTTCTGATCCGGATTCCTGCAACAACGTGTTGAACTCGGTCAGGGTGCGATCCGGCGCATACTGGTAGTACTCCAGCGCCGGGAGCGTCTTCATGGCGGTGACCAGCCGGGTCACAAAGTACGATTGGGTCAGGGTCAGGAATGACGTGGATGGAGATTCGTCTCCAGCTGTCTTCAGACGCACCACTGGAAGGACGCTTGTCTTCAGGAGAAGTTCAGCAGTGCTCAGCGTCTGTGTCACCGTCTCCAGGGCCGGAGTCGCTTGCGTGATGCCATCACCTGGGAAGGTGACAAGTTTGTCACTCAAGCAGTACTAAAACGACGACATTGTCACTCACCATTGTCGATGAGGGTCAATGGCGGCAGAGTTGCAACGTCGTGCGACCCTTGCAGAATATTCTCTATAGGTTGAGTGGTGGCCAGCAGGTTTTCTGTCAGACTTGGGTCAACCGTCTGGAGCAGACGGAGAGACTGCGTGTGGGTCAGAGTGATGAACCTGGTGTTCTTGACAGCTCCGGCTTGGAACACATACGGAGACTTGATGGTTGCCACCTGAAGCAGAACCTCATCGTCGTCGTCGTCGTGCAATGGCGCACGTGTGGTCGTCACTCGGATTGTCTCAGCCTCAGCTCCAACAATCAGCTCTTGAAGGTCGTCCTCGTCCTCTGTCGACACCGACGTACTCACACTGCTACTGACAAATAGAATTAGTACATACGATATTGTACAAGAAAGTGTGCGGACAGACCTTTCTTGAAGAGGAATTTCTTTCTGGACTTCTGGCGGTGGCTGCTGTGCGGGCGTCAGAGGCGTCGGGGACGTCGGCGTCGTCGGTTGCTGAGGCGGACTGGTACCCTCCGTCTTCTGTATGTTCACCCTGGGTTTAGGCGAGGGTTCGTACCTCCATCTGCCTGAATTCCTAGGAGGCTTGAACCTGAGCGCCGGCGTCGGTTGGACGTCCTGGTAGGATTGAGGCGTCGTCGTCGGCGGCGATCTGGCTTCTTTTGGGGAAAAGCCACGTCGTGATGGGGCGAAAGACCTGGTTCTTGATGGCTGGAAAGAGCGTCGTGACGGGGCTGACGGCGATGCAAAGACTGACACGGTGCTCACGCGTTGGGGAGGCGTCGGGGGCGTCGGGTTGGTGAACCGGTTCCTGAACGACGACCTGGGAGTGAACGACTTCTGGTAGGACTTTGGTGGCGCCTTTGACGTCGTCGGAGGCGGAGGTGGTGGCGGCGGTGAACGGGATGAGCCACGTCGGAGGCTGAATGCTGACGACGGGCGTCGCGACGCTGGTGGACTCAGATGGCGTCTAGTGACTGTGGCCGTGGGTGACGCACTTTCTTCAGGTAGGACGTACAATGTACGCTCTTCCGACGCGCTGGCTTCGGCGTCGTCGAATCCATTGTCGTCTTCGCCGTCGAAGGAATTGTCCAGCACCGACAGCAAAGGCGTCGGCTGCACCGGAGACGCTCTACAACAAATTTAATAACATTGTAGTGCCCTACACTTTTTGTCCCTGATAGTAGTCTGAAAAGGTTGCATCAAAAACAAAAGGCAATTGCTTCGTTATTACCCGGCTATTTGGACAGTAATGATTGCACAGAGGCGTCGATTGCGTCACTCTAATTGCCGTAATAACAACGGACGATTCCGTGACTTCCAACACACAAACCGCGAGTAAAATGACGGGTTATTTTGGCACTTTACATCAACTATTGCGGGTGTCGTTGTGAGGCTGATTGGTGTAATGATCCTGTTGTATCATCCACAGTTGGCAATAAAGGAAAAGCAGGCAGTGCGGGCTGGTGAAAGGCTATATTAACAATTGCGCCCTGTATATTGCGAGTGCAGTGGTTAGGAACCGTAATGATACCCTCTGTGCACCGGGCCATTAAGTTATAAATACACGCAATTATCGTGAAGAACTCCACGGAAGAAATTGTCCACGAACTGTACAAAGAATGATCTGACGTCATGTTCAGCCCCGCCTCCACCCGGCTCTTCCCTCCAATTAATCGCTATACTACTGCGCATGCTCAGAAAATACGGCTGACGTCAGATCGTTCTTTGTAGTTTGCTGGTGGCGCCACCAGCCGATGTCGGGATAAGGGCGAATCAAAGTGATGAATTCGCTCTTTTCCGGACAACAGCTTGTGGCGCCACTAGTACACCATTAATACTGCCGTCAGATATGAGAAGACCGTAACTCAATGTCCACATCCCCTGGCGGCGAGGAAAAAAAAGCAGTGGTACCAAAAGCACCCAACAGATGGAGTCGGGATGCCGTTCCTTTTCCCCCCTTCCCCCAACGCCACCTCTTGGATGCTTTCGGTAACACTTGCTTTCTTTTCTCGCCGAAAGGGAAGTGGATATTGAGTTACGGTCCTCTCACATCTGACGGCAGAATAGCCCTGTACATGACTGGTACTTACCCTCCGAGTATGACTGCAGTGCTGTGCAGTATCTGAGCGTACTTTCCGTCGAAGAATGTCCCAATGACGCTCGTTTTCATTAGAGTAGTGATGCCATCTGCGACCAGGGTTGCGTCCAATGTTGTCACCAAACCAGTTGGGAGCTTTTGCTGCTGGGGTTTGGGCGCTGCTGTGGGCGACGCCTCCGACGACGCTACTCGAACAGCGGTTTGAACCTGTGTGCGTACCTGCGACTGAAGTGTGTTGAGAGGAGGTGTGGGCGACGCAGACGCTACTGAAGTCTGGACGTCGTCGTCAATCAGAAACGACGTCTCGACTGACGGCAAGACTGTGACCGACGACGGCGACGACCCCGCGGCCAACAAAGGCTCACTGCCCTCTAGTTTAGGCGACGAATGACCGCCACCTTTGTCCTCTTCCTCACTGGAGCTACTACTAGTCCGTATGGACACCACAACTCTGGGCTCGGACTTCTTCAGCAGCACCTTGTTGTCCTCCTTGTTGATTTTGGACGACGGAGACGCCGACGCCTTTATGTTAGACGACAGCTGCTGGCTCTTGCTGGCCGTCACAAGCGTCGTCTTGGGCGCCGCAGACGACGATATCACCGTCAGGACTTCCTGTCCACCTACCACCGACACCTTCACTTTTTCACCTGTCGGAATAAACGAAGATTTTAATGCCCGGTTGCTCCATCAATTTAACGGACCGTTAAGAAGGTAGTTTAACTGGTAGTTAAGACACTATTAAATCTGCAGGAGGAATCTGAGGTGTGACGAATTTGATGCCTGTTTCGCCAACAATTTAACGGACCGTTAAGAGCTAACGATAGTTTAACGGGCAGTTAAGACACTCAATTCTGCAGGAGCAGTCTGAGGCGTGATAGATTTAATGCCTGTTTCTCCATCAATTTAACGGACCGTTAAGAGCTAACGATAGTTTAACGGGTAGTTAAGACACTCACATCTGCAGGAGCAGTCTGAGGTGTGACGAATTTAATGCCTGTTTCTCCAACAATTTAACGGACCGTTAAGAGCTAACGGCGGTTTAACTGGTAGTTAAGACATTCAAAATCTGCAGGAGCTGTCTGAGGTGTGACGAATTTAATGCCTGTTTCTCCAACAATTTAACGGACCGTTAAGAGCTAACGGTGCTGGTTTAAGGGGTAGTTAAGACATTCAAATTTGCAGGAGCAGTCTGAGGCGCGATAGATTTAATGCCTGTTTCTCCATCAATTTAACGGACCGGTAAGATCTAACGGTGGTTTAAGGGGTAGTTAAGACACTATCAAACCTGAAGGAGGAGCGGTCTGAGGCGTGAAGACCATGACTGTGTTTCCAATAGTGGTGACAAAGTCCAGGAACCCATAGACGGTGGTGGTGAGGAACGAGGCTGCTGCATCGGGTACAGGCGCCGCCAGAGGTTCTTTAGGCGCCAGGGGGTCAATGTACACCGGAGAAGGTCTGGTCTCTCCTTCGGATGACGCTGCAACAATCCAACAATTAGGCAAAACACAGTACACGATATGTCGTCACAGTAGTTGTCGAGGTCAGCAGTGAAAGCTCCTCCGGCGTGTTTTGAAATCATGGCCATCAATGGAATGCGAACAGCAAGCAAATGGTATTGAATGTGGATCTCATTGTTCTCGTATTATCGGGCCAGGAGAGCTTTCGCCTGCTCGAAAACAATGTATGGATAGGAAATGCAAGGCGGATCATTATCAGACCCGAATATTGCACCAAAAAATGCTGTAAAAAATTTAGCCGACAATCCAGATGAAAAGTCTGCTGTAACACCACCCTGTACGGCTAAATTTGGGCAGTGTAATTGTTCATTTTCCTCCAACACATGCAACATACTAATCAGTCATGCAGCACTTTGCTCCACCCTTTGCAAACCATACTTTTCTATATCCTAAACGCGTAGGCAACCAACCTTACCTTTCCAACACTCAAGGCCAACTGACTCAACACTTTGCATTTTTATTCATCGCACAATACGTGCAATGGTGCAAAAATACACCAAAATTTCGCCCTTTTTTGATTGCGACCTTGCGGTGAGTGTGGGTAGGGCTCGGTTGGGTCATCCTCCCTGAATAAAACGATGGTTTCTCTAAATAGAAGAGACGAAAACCCACAGGATGATGCTCAAGAAGACACCCCTTGTTTCTCATCAAGGGTGGTTTTTTTTTATTATTATTTTGGGGAGGACTCACCCGGAGGTGGGCTTTCCAATTGGTCGCCCACAGTGAAGGTGGGAACAGCCAAAATTCCTCGGCCATTCATCGATTTCGCAACATCTGAGGTAAAAAAATAAATAATGGTGGATCTATTTTGCAAACATTGTTAAAATGCAAGGTCGCCATATAGGAATTTTTATGGGGGCCAGCTTCAATAGTAATATGGAGGAGAAAGTGCAGAGTTATTCGGCAACCAATAATTGATTCTTGCTTTATGTTTGCTCATCAATAAAAAGGGAAGGTTTCACTTCGAGTTAGGAAATAATAAGGGCTTTTTTTTCAGCACCCCCAAAAAACGGCACCTTTCTACTCGTTTTACTCCAGCTGGAAAAAAACGTAATAGTAGTTATCCATCTTCATGCTATAAAAAAACATAATTTACGAATATGATTTCTCTCATCAATTTTGGGAACACCTTGTTTTCTGATATTCAGCAATTTCCTTATTCAGCGAGTTGCTATTTAGAGCAAAAAAAACGACATTCAAAACAATCAATCACATGAGTCCAAAAATCACATCATCAATAGTCATCACGATCACTTTAACACCAAATACGTGGATGTCATGTCACTATTCATGCAACATAATTAAGTAAAAGTTTCAATCAACAACTTGTGTATTTTAATGCCTAACAAACAAGACCTTTCTTGACTTGTAATTCACTATTCGACAAATTAATTTCCTCACTGAGGAAATGTTTATTAAACACATCATTACGTGCAGCATGATTGTCAAATGGACACATCTTATCCGGAAGTAACTGGCCAATGTATCACTAATATTTTCTACTGTCACAGTTTTGTCATGAACTGTGACGCAATCACTGTTTGATTATTTTTTTGGATAAAAACTTTTCCGGTAGTAACGATCTGCATCATGTCCACGCATTTTAAACGAATAATCTCTCCCAAATCTTAATCGCCTTTAAAAAATCACGAATTTCCGGGTTGTCACACATATTAATATTTCCCATGCCTTACTGTAAATCATCTTTCCTGATGTCCACTACACTTTCACCCTTAAAAAAATTTACCGGATATTACAATGTTGATTCTTCCAAAACGTCAGTTTAAAACGTGCTTGGTTTCTGTTCAAAGGGAGAGGAGTGAGGGCGTGGGGGGCAAGGTAGAGGTCAACGATGATGGTCACAAGAAGGAAAAAAAAGTGGTGAATTTCCATGCAGGTCACCTGCCTTGACCTCTTCCTTTCGGAATGAACGAGCACTAAAAAAAATAAGAGGAACCAAAACCATGCCCACACCAACTCATTAAAAAAAAGGTGAGCGCACACGTCACGAAAGTCACAAAAAAGACAACGCCCGAATAGTATCTTACGTATATCAGAGGGGCGTATCTTTGCCAAATGTAAAGTCGGTCCTTCTCGCCATTTTTTTTTCCTGCCCGCAGAATATCCTTGGGAAGAATGAAGAAGTCCCATTTGATCCGGGCCGCGGGACACTTTCACGAAAATTTTCTATACAGTTAAGTTGGTCCATCCTTCCCTTTCACATGTTGCCTTTATTTTTCCTTTCTCTTTATCCGCCTGATTGCTCACCAATTATCGCTCTCAAATACATTCCTCGACTTTTTTTTTCCTCCTCCTTATTCATAATGGTGTGCTGTATACCTAATATTGCACCTCATTAACTCAATGCATTTGAGGTCTTGAAATGTTTTTAGTAAAATCAGCCGAAATTTTTTAATGGCTTATCCTATGCTGTGACTAGTCGTTAAAATTGATGTGATTAGTATAATGATGCAAGTGGTCGTTTGCATAACTGTAGCGGCTAATCATTTGTGTCGTAACATCCCTATAATAATATTCAGCTCAGTTTGATGCGGAAATTGTTCCCCAGTTAAGACTGTCCTAAAAACTATAGTGTGAGAAAATGGCAAATCCTATTACAAACATTATGCAACATACACTTAATAGCAAGTAGTTCAGACCATTACATTTTCTCTCTTTCCTTACTTTGCATTATTTTGTCCAGAACTTTACTACTTGTTGACCTTATTTTGTGACCCTGCAAAATGTCGAAATGAAATAGAGAGCATGTTGGAATCAGACTGATATTTCTGTCTGTGCAGAGGGACATTGCAAGTTACACCCATTTCAAAATTAGCCATCGCGCTAATTAACACATCGTGATCAAACCAGGGGCGTATCCACACACTCACGGTGTTAAGTAACTGCGAAAAAATGAAGTAACCATAATTGAGAAACGGAACATGAAAGCCTGAAAAATTCCAGACTTCTCATGCGTTTATTCCTTCCTTTTTTTAAAAAAAAATCGGTTGTTGGCTTCAACAATCAGTTGCGCCATAATATATTTCGGTCGCATCGTCCCTGCGCAGATGACATTCGATTGAATGTGGACACGAGGTCACCCGAAATGGTCACATCACCACAATGGAAGAAATAGGAGTGGTCCCTTCACCGATCAGTCCATTTGTCCTCGCCAGAAAAATGATTCGTTGGGGGATGCTGCAATATAAAGAGAGCCTCTCTCTGACTTCACATGACTTAGAGTGTGCGAAGATAGCTATTATTACACGGTACTATACGAGTGCAGCGCACATGTCTCGAAGGAAGGAAAAGGGGGCCGGACCAAGTCGTGACAGATATTGTTTCAAGGCGTGAGTCGTCGGAATGAAGACAGATCATCCATACATTCACCTTCCCCCAACTGACCACCACCTTCTTCTATAGCTGGGGCCATTCAAGGTCCCTTCTCCACAGGACACCTCCCCTAGATATACAGCTGTGGCCCCTTATAACTCTCGTAATCTGCCAAGGAAAATCGGCTGGCCAAGGTTGGATCGCATTGCTGGTTAGTTGAACAAAAAAAAATATATACACCTGCTGCTGCTCGCAAATATGCCGGAAGAAACTGGTCAGGTCAATTGCACCGCACGTTACCAAAAATATAGCACATTTTCATTTTTTTTGTTAAACATTCAAATCGCATAATTCCAAGGAAAAAAGTTTCTCTCTGTAAAGGCGTGTTTTTTTTCTGGTGAATTTCCTTGCAATTGATGAATACAACAAACGTGACTTTGATGTAGGACTTGGATTAAATTGAAAGTGATGGTCACAATCCTATAAGGTCTTCGCTTGACCTCTTTTTACAAGCGAACTCTATTTCTGGCCGAATATGTTTCAAGGTATTTCGTGTTGCCTTCTTTGGCCCCAAAGATTGCAAAACTTGACGCAAAATCCACTGCTGATTTCCGCGATAATGGCATGATTTCGTGAGTTTCTTGAGTTTTACAGCAAATGCACCGTATTTGTAATTAGTGTTATTTTCGTACAGTAAATTCTATTTAGTGTGAATATTTTGTTGAATTGACTGCAGTTACTGTGCTAATAACGTATCAGTCAACAGTCATAATATGCCATTTTGAATATAAAAAATGGCAAGGTCGCAAGAAGGGGCGCATACCTTCCAGGATATTTTTCTCCTTTTTGTTTGAAACCTGTTTTCTCAGTAACGAGACAGCAGGAACAGAAATTACAAAAGTTGTCTTAATTATTGGAAACAGAGTCACATACATGAAATTAGTCCTAATTACTTATAGTTTCAAGTGCAGCTAACATGAAGAGCCACACTATATCTCTCAGTAAAAAAGATGAAACGCTTCTATTATTCCAAAATTCAACCCACCCCAAAACAATTATCACGACTTTGAATTGTTGTAACTCCTCATAATTGCCCGATTATTCAAGGGAGAAAGTCAACTTTTTAAACATTTTTTCTACATATAATTTCAGTTAGACGCTACTGTTTCTAAGTCCACTTTGTGTTTTTGCCCAATTAGCATGGGCCAGAGACTTCACTGCTCCTGCCAGTCCTTTCTCCTCATTATATTCCTAATCCTCTCTCCCTGCAGCAGCAGCAGCATTGATAACAATCACAAGGTCAACAATGGCCACTTGTTCCTTCACCCGTGAAGAAAGAATGAGTTGGAAATGTGATGCGCGACTTCTCTCTCTCTCTCTCTTCCCCAAAGCAGCTTCTTCGTCTTCCCAACCTGTCTAGTCGAGAGTATGTACAGTCAAGTGAATGGACAAGAGTCGTAATAAGTCACTTGTCCCCGTGACGTCATCTGCTAGGGGGACAAAAGGACAAGTCCCACTTGAGCAGCCCCGGAAAGTAAAGGGGGGCCAATACGTTTAATTGCTCAACTCCTCTCTCTTCTCTCGGATATATCATCGTCTACGCTCTCTCTCTCTATCAGTAGAGTGTAGATCACCATGACTATCACATTTTTATTTATTTATTTTTATTATTTGTCCAGTTATAAGTACACTAGAAAAACGTATGGCACAGGCTAGAGAGCCACTTCGATCACTTTTTTCTAGACGTGCGGCCTGGGGGTGGATGGCGAATGGTCGAGGTGACGGGAGAGACGCTTGAAATATGTATAGCAACTGACTGGTTCTTCCTCCCATTGCGCAGGCGCATAATGGGGCCAATAGGAACCGTCGCGGTAACAATATGCGGCGGTCCAATCAGAAGCATTATATGATCCTTCTGTTCTATTATACAGGAGAGTGTGTTGTTATAATATTTTAAAATTATTGCTGGGGGTAAACAATGCTTCTCTTCATCTCTCTGTACATCTGGTGTTCACTTCTCATTTTTTAATGCGATGATTATAATAGTATCTATTTGGGTCACAGACTGTTGTGTTCGAACCAATCAGATGGGGCTCAATCTTTTCCGCTTTTCCCTTCCGGATGATCATCCCACTTCCGAATAGAAACCGAGCAATTTTCTGTCAAACCAAGTGTGGAACCCGTTTATCGGGTGAGAAGACGATAGTGGCGTGTCAGAGGTCATGTACACGTACAGAGAGTGACGTCACTTTCAGATGTTGCGATGCCAACTGACGGCGAACTCGTAAATGTTGCGTCCTCAATATTGTGTGAGGCTATTACTCACTCATCAGTAATTACAAAGGTGGCGACTTTACATAATTATGTGTCAATGCACGTTGATGCAATAGGTTAACGAGTGCAATGACTTATCATTTATTTTAATGGCAAGAAAGCTATTTTTTTCTCGAAATTATCTGCAGCAGGAAGCATTTTGAGGAAAGAAAAGTCAAAATGTAATTTATCTACACATGTTTTTGCATCAATTAAAAACGGGAATTGCCATGCATTCGGTGCAAATTGCAGTGAAAGTAATTCCTGCTGCACAGTACATTTTATCGCCAACGTAAAGAAAACTATAAAGTCAGGCACTTTATACAAGTTAGTCAAAGCAAGACATATAAAATTTCCAGCAATTTATTTCAATCAGAATCATTGATTTATGGGAAATCTGTCCCTGAGGTAAAATAAATAATTGATTGACTGAGAGAAAAATATATTCGGAAGGCAATAATTACGTTAAATTAATGATTACCAATTTTTATGAGAATCTATGCATGTCCAATAGTAACTTCTAACTGGATGCTTATTTGGGCACGAAAAGTCACAGAAATCTGTTCACAATATAATTAATTAACAAACAAGCGTAACTTGCGTAAGCTTCCAAATTAAAAATGACTGTATTTTACGACGCATACTGTATCGGAAGGACGCTTTCCTTCCTGTGTAAACATGGCGGACGTCCTTAACGGTAGTTGAGGTCTAGACGATCCTTTATTTTATTTTTTTCTTTACTACTGTACAAGAGGAAAAAGAGGGTGGTTGGGTGGAAGGGGGGGGGGGTAACCACTACAATACCTGTCCGACTTCAAAAGACCAGTAAGGTAGATCCAGTTTCCTACTGTTACCATTTTTTTTTCTTTCTCTACATCTTTCTTATTGGGTTAGGTGGCAGCGACCTTGCTCACAAAGCAAAGTCCGGGGTACGCCCAAAAACCCTCACCACACCTTTTACCAGGCGTCACTCATACTATACAAGTATAGTGGTTAATTGGATTATGATGGTGGAGCTATGGAATATTATGTGTATCAGTGGTTAGCATCGGATTCCTTTTGAGGGGAATTCCGCAGTCTTCAGAAATTACACGGTTGGATGGATCCACATTCCGATCCAATGTGCAAACAAAAATATTGGTAACGCCCTGTAATCCGCTTGTAACAATATGCCCTTCGGATTCATTATCGTCATGACACAAACTCAATGGGCGTTTGTGGCGTACCAGACACGATCAAGTAGCACGATAATGACAATTGTTTTTGAATTACTGTCTCTAAGACCCATATTTCATGAAAGCAAAACGAGTTAATAAGTAAGCAGGGTAGCCCACATTGCCCAACAATTGAGAGATCAAATTAAATTTCAAGTTCATCTTTCAGATAATATCGTCGAGTATACGTACAGTACAAGCGACTTTTTTAAAACAAATCAGTGCAGATTATCCTCCTGAGACCCCCGGTACAGTATACTGTACGTACTGTACGGTACAGTACCTTTGTTTTTTTACGCGTTTGAGTTAGTCAGAAGGTGCTGGAAAAAAACAAAAGTACAGTATACTGTACCAGGGGTTTCAGGAGGTTAAGTTAATCCCAGATACGTAACTTATTTTTTTATTTCAGCGTTAACGATTCATTGTACGACTAAAAATAATTTGCAACATGCTGTCATGAAATGAAGCTCTTACATGTCTGCATAACTGGTTTCGTTAGCCAGAAAGTTCAAATTAGTCTCGATGTGATTAGTTAAATATTACATGATGTCACCTCATTATCTGCAATCCGCAGACACCTTAACCACTCATTATTTTTTTTAAAGGCCACCCAATTCGTCTCAATTAAATAAATTAGTGAAAATATAAGTTGCCAACCTTCTAATATTTTTAAGAAGAATTAAATCTCATACGTATCATAGCGTCACGATATCGTGATCCTGACCAGGATAGAGGTGCTCTTGGCTATTTAAAAAGTCCAGTTTTAACACAGTCAATGACCTGCATTAAATAATAACCCACATAACCTGTGAAGCTTCCTCATATCCTACGGCCTCAATGATTATATCGGCTAATTAGGATCCAATCTGGAGTTCCAATCTGGAACACCAATTATCTCTACTCTATGGAATCTGAGCACCAATTCAGGTTAAGTGCGTAACCATTTTTCTCGCAAAAATCCAAGCTACCTTGCAAACTCGAAAGATTTATCTTCAGTTTTTTGTGTGTGTGGTCATTGTCTATACGAAGGATGCTGCTTGCTTCGAAGGGAAAGTGACCCGGATAACCAGCTGCGACTACGCATTACTCACTTTGCGAACCTAAAAAAAAAGAGTCTGAGTACCGTATGTAAAATGGTGCATTTTCGCGAATTTTGGTCATGGCTCTTATTTTGGTCGGGAATTCCGTGACCTCTGGCCAGTCAACAGGCCAAGGCTCGAATTCATTAGCCAGGAAGATCTAAGTTGTTTGCGAAATATATTTTTTTTGGCAATCGTGACGAAGCCAGGTATTTTTATGGGATAAAGGAGGGGACCCTCCCCCTAAAAGTCCTTGAACCTTGTGTGCAATTTGCGCGCAGATATATATTCGCAAGGCCCATAGGGCGGTGGCCATTTCCCGCTCAAATTTTTGTAGGTTGCATATGGACTAGAATTTTCCCTCTGGAAAAAAAATATGAACGGAGCATAAATCAGCTGTAGTAATTACAGAGTACGATGGCATTCAAAAAAAAAAAGTTCAACCAGCCAATAATTAAGCCAGCTCCGTTATGAATAATATTAATGATTGCATCCGCAGCAAGGAAGTTTTCATTGCCAGAGAGACGAAGACACGAATTTACATTTGCTCATATTACGTGCATAGGTTAAGGCCACATTGCACAACACGCAACTGTACATTTTTAAAAAATTGCACATACGAAGTTCACTCTATTCGTCAGTTGCTTCCCAGTACATTAAAATTGCATAACTACAGCGTACCAAAATTTTGCAAAAAAAAGGTCCACTCTATATTTCTTCTCAATAAATCAAAATTGCATAACTGCATCAGTAACAAAATTTTGCAAACAAACAAAACGTTTTTCTGTGTGTTAATAAATCAGCAAAATTTATGCCACTTGCGTTCATTTGACATTTGATTTTAAATCTTTTTTTTTTGTACTGTAAGCTTTAAAATAAAAAATTGCTAAAAATATTGCTTTTACTTCTAGTTTCGAGGTAAATTGGGTCAGACCAGTGAATATTTCCGAATTGGCGAATACATTTTAATAGTTATATCGGTGGCTGCTTGTTACATAGTCTGGTCGAAACTTTTTTTCGACAAGTAATTACAATCAGGTGTAAATGCCCCAAGGCTCCGATCGTGAGAGATGCGACCACAAAATTACTTAACCTTCCTAATTTTCCAATGACGTCTGGAGACCTGATTTACATGACGATCAGTGTCACACAATTTGGCCAAAATTACACAATACAGTCCTTGACATGCAAATCTCTGATGGTCAATTCGTTGGATTCTATATGAGTTCATTAATGTTAACGGGATTGCAACAAGATCATTCCAGTTGTGCCCTACCCCCAGTAATAATTATTGCCCATATAAAAAAGAGCTAATCACCACGTTTTGTCTGTGTAACACGTATATGCAAAAATGTGTGCGATTTTTTTTCTCCAAGTTAGAGATCCGGTTGTGTGGAGAAAGTGGCTGCGTTCTTCCTGAAGCTCACCTTCGCCCTTGAGGGGGCTTCGGTGACCAAGGGCAGGGAAATGTGGGTCACTGCCCGAGCAGCCTGCTTTGGCTTTGGGTCCCGCCAACATACGAAGCAACAAACCCGATTGAAAGAAAACAGGGCTGATGGACTCGCACACTTAATTATTATTTTTTTCTCCCACCCACCCTATACCACCCACCCCTCTCCTTCCTTTCAATCCATTCACTCAACACTTTCCATTTCTCTGTCTTTCGTGATCCGCCATCCATCCATTCCTAAAGAGAGTAGTTTCTCTTCTCCTGGAAAAATATGCGACTCTCAATTTCACTGTCATTCAAGCCTTAGAACCAACCAAATGTGTAACATCAGAGTTATTTAACCTCATCGCGTGATGGGAATGTTTGGAATGATTATTATACGTTAACGTAACCAGAAAAATACTTTTGCTGCTTTTGAGTAGTAGTCAGCAGGGAGTAGTCTGGAATACAATAATTGGTGCAATAATTTCATATTCAAAAAAATCATATTTCGTTGGGACTTTACATACTTACAACAAAAAAATATATTGTTCTCGATGCTGACCTACCAATTTACCATCACAACTTGCAGGTTGCAAAAATAATAATCTGAGAGTTCGGTTGGACAACCAACTAATGCCGAGAAAGTGTGTTATTTTAGCAATTCACACGCCACATATTCCTCTTGAAAGGCTGACTACAAATGGATTTGTTACTCTGTGCTGAAAAGAGGGGGGGGGTGTTTACTTGTGCCAAAACATTGCAAAAGAAATGTTTGCAAACGACACACTTGACATCCTTCCCACTCACCTGCAGTGACAAATCACACTGACCCGATAGTGTCGCGCATGTTATTAAGCAATTGCCACCAACCCTGCTATAGTGACAGTAATTAACAAATCTGTCCGTCTCTAACGTGCCAAATATTCAGTATGGCACTCTTTTAAGTCTCCTGACAGTACCTGGAAGCAGCGCCAGAAGAGCCAGAAGCAGGGCCAGATGCATTTTGGTCACCTTGGTTCAGATGCTGCAGACAGGGCGCTGTGGACGCCCTGCTGCCTCCACACGATCACAATTGCTCTGGAAAAATTAAAAACACGCCAATTAGTCACATACGATAAATCCTTCCCATCCTGATAGTATATGTTATTCAACAGACGTTGTTTGATCAGGAAGCATAACCTACAGGGGGTGCTTGGTGCAGTGAACGTTGTGCGAGGTTGTCATGGGTTGAGCACGCACGCAAAAAGTGTAAGCACGCAATTTGGAGAGAAAGTGCAGACAAAATGCAAGGCGGTAGGTGTATCAGGCAACCACGCCCACTTCAGGTGCACCTTTTCTCCATAAAGGCAACAACACCAAAAAAATATATGACAAGAAAACGCTTCTGCGACACTGAGGAATTATTTGGCATATAATATTTTCAGATACTGCTGAGGGTTCATGGCAGCAGGATGCGATTACTGCCTGATTGCGATAATAAAAGGCTGGCATCCTCTGTTGCGCAATAATCACAGATCTCCTTCCTTATTCCTCTCATTGTCTCATACCGAACCAAGTAATAAATCCTTCCTGCGCCAATGAGTCTGCGGCCTCTCTTTTAAAGGCAAAAACTTCCCTAAAATATTCCAGCTGCCCATTGGGAACACCCTGTATATAGATGTGGCAATCCCAAAAATAGCGTTTTGACCTAGAATGCTTCGCCTGCTGGAGTGCGCAATAATTGGTGAGAGGCAGCCTGTGACGTATAGCCTAAAGAAAAGTGATAAAAAAAATTTATGAAGAGCTCGAATGAATAAGGGAGCGGCAGCATTTTGATGGGAGGAAGAAAAAAAAAAGAGAGAGACCTGATTCCCACAATACAAGGACATGAAGGAGACAAAAGAAGTGAAAGATGGACCCAAAAGCCGTTCACTTATTAAGCAAAATAAACTGACCACGTTCAATTTGTAGTCCGAGGGATCAAAAAAAAACCTGTGTGGAACATCCATCCGGTTTTCTCAGGTTGAATTCGCCACAAAATTTTTGCGAAACTGACAAATTTGCTTGGAGTTCAAAGCAACATGACAAAGCGGATTTCCGTGGGTCACTAACCTTCTCTTTCTTGTTTAAATTTTTTTTTTCGGTGGCAATGAAGCGGTTCCTTGGCCTTGCCCATTTTTTTGCAACTTTATGACCCCCCCATGAATCGGTGTCCATCCATCACAGGCGTTCAAAATGCGTCGGGACGCGACCTTGGTGACGTCACTCATGATTTTGGTCACGGAATTTTTTTGTTATTATTATTAAAAAGCTATCAAGGGCACGACTATTTTAGGATGATATTTTGAGGAAATGATTGTGTGTCTTTCGGTTTGGTCTTGTGTGTCGTCCTTGGTGAAGTTTTTGAGATTCTCTCTCTCTCCAACCCGTTATGTTATGCAGTTAGAGTTCAGTTCCTTCCTCTTTGGTGTCTCGCGAAGAAGAAAACTGGTTCAGCTCGTTTTCACGTCACGATTTTACGCTATTTTTGGTGATGCCTTTTGATGTGTCAGATCGGTTAAGTTGCGAGTGAAACCGATTTTTAAAAAAACCAGTTTGGTGAAATGTGTGACACTCAACAGTATGAGATGTCTGAACAATTTTTAGAAAAAGAAGCCTATGGCTGGCAATAATTTTAATCTGAATGTATCTGCCTTCAACAATCCGGAATGTTTCCAAAGCATTTATGACACCAATTATAAAATGTTTTATTTATTATTTTTTGATACGGCCTTCCCACAGCTTGTACGTCGACCTTGGTGCCCTCAATTTCTTCCAGGAGACCCTCCCAACGATGCTATTCGGCTGCTGAGCAAAGAGGTCAAAGGTGATCCCCCCAGTATAACTGACCACACCCAATTGGACCGGCACATGATATAAAGCTGGAGCGATTTGCACTTTGACCCCAGCTAAAAAAATTCCAATCCGTCCCTCGAGACCTTGAGTCTGCCCCGGGGCGGACTCCCCACCCCTGCTCTGGTATATAAAAGGAAAAATAAAGACTTGAACGAAGAAAGAAAAAAAAGTAGAGTAGCCTGAAGCAATACCATTTTTTTTTTCTTTCTCTCCGGAACAATGCAACAAGCCAACATTACCGGTCGGCCTTCGGTATCTCTCATTCCTCCTCAAGTCCTGATTTTTCATCCCTCACACACACACAACACAATGACCACACCCAACACTCTTTGGGGTCTGCCAGACATACTTTACGGGGGTGCAATATGGGGGCCAAGTTCGACCAAATTTTTACGACTTTCCAAACAACCAGTTGGGGTCAATCATACTGTGAGACGCAGAAAGTTTGTTTGAAATATATGTTTCCTGTATGGCAGTCACAATAAGTGACACCAAGAATTTATGTCAGTCAAATTCACACACTTGAAAGGGTAGGGGGTTGTGTGCAATCCTTGCTGGAGGAACACTAATCAAACATAATGGTAGGGGTAGCAATTATGCAAGTGATGTCATCTTCACGAACCTGATGATTTCACATTGGTTGGTTATGCAATGGGACCACTATACCTACTGATATGTGTACTCTACATGTGAAGATTCCATCAGTAAAGGATGATTTTTGAATTAGCTCAACCGAGTGCGCACTCACACTCGCGCACTGTTGTGACAACATTGCCAAATTTACTCCCCATGTAGCCTCTACGATTCGTTCCGGAGCCAACATCGTAGCGTTGGAAATATGTGCAGGGTTTAACAAATATCATTGATAATTCCAACGGTGCACGGTGCGCGAATTGTGGTGCGCACTCTGTTGCGCTCGTAAAAAATTCTAGGTTAGAAACACTAATTTGTTCAAAAATAGGTCAAACATGAAGATAATTGCAGTTTGCACCAATAATCAATCACATAAGCAGCCATTGAACCCTAACCTTAGCACCTTTCCATCACGTGAGTGGGCAACGACCCCTTCCTTCCCCATCCTTTTTTTCATGTTAAATTCTTCAGAAAATTTGGGTTCAAAGTATAGGGGGGCGATGTGCCAAGTGCATCTCCCATAAACTTTCCCAGCTGATTACTATTCAGGCTTTAAGTTGCAGGCGATGGTGGCCTTCCCCACGGCGTAGCCATGTTGCCAGTTAGTCTCTCTTTTTTTTACCATTGCATGTATGGGTTGCATGGTTTATTTAGTATATTGAGAAGGGGGCACAGCATATCCCCTGCAGCGATACCTGGCCCCTGAGGACCTTCCGAAGCTGCATCAAGGACAACCACCTAGTCAATAATTACCCTAACGCCCCGTTACATCCACTCTCTAACTTCACGTCTTGACTCTTTATTCACACACACAACGTCCTAATCCAACACGCATTGAACCCACGGAGGAAAAAAAACTCACATTGTTATCCGTCCATTGCAAAGAAACAATGTGCAATGGTCTCTTCCGCTGCTCTGGGGCTAAACCTTCATGATATTAATATATCGTTGACTAACATTGCTTAATTTGCTATAAATAAATGATTTCCTGCTGTCATTATACACTGCTACTGAATTGGGCAATTAACATGATACGTTTTATCTGCGAAATGTTTTGGCGGCTGTCGACTTTCCATATCCAGTTTGCAGTCCCATCACAAGACTGGATATTTTTTTTTGCGGAGAAGAGGATTTGCTAATAGTCGGACACATGCCAATATTTTCTTGAACAGGACAGTATAGTTCAGGGAGATTCACACAATATTACAGCAACAATGACTCTCGACAAATTTCAGCAACATAAACTGGCCATAATTGAAGCTGTGATTGCAAAAAAAAGTGTTTCCCATATGACAACTAGACTATTGCTGAGCCCGGTAGCTTATTGTCGCAAAAATATTTTAGTGAATCGGCCTGGTTGCGTCATTTAAAATAATGTCGATTGTTATTCGTTCTTTACTAACAGTTGCAAAAAATTAATAGCAGTCAAGTGAGCCTTAATTCATTACGGAAGTTTGGCGCAATATGTGAAGACTTATTTATTAGTGAAACTGAAATAAAATACTGCGTAAAATAATAATGATTACACAGGCAGATTTCATAGGTTTTGCGGACATGTGTTTCTACACTTTGAACCGTTACTCAGTTATTTCCGAAGTGCTAAACTCTATAATTATTATCAAAATACAGTCATTGTCCAGGACGTGATTCGAAGGCTCAATAGCCAGGCATTTCCCGTATTGTTACATTGAGGTAGGGCATGCCTGTTACCTAACAAGTGTGAAAAAAATATGCTAGTTACCTAACATCATAAGTACTTGAGCACCTGATTTACTTGGACAAGAAGAGGTGTGACTACTAACAGCACCTCATTACTGGCGGTTAAAGTCCAAAGTTATGACCCTATTCGAAGTTAATAAATTGTTGACAGTACAACGTTTTGCTTCAAGCCAGAATATTGTTTACTGCCAAATATTTTGTACTCATTATTATAAAAAAAATTCCAGACTCGAAGCCAAGCAATATTTATTCAGCCTCGATATATCATCAGGTTTCACGCACTCCCTTCAACTTCGACTTTTAGTTGCTGTCGTCTCGACTTGAATTACAATTTGCCTGCTGTGCACAAAAGGGGCATAAACGTCCAATTATAAACAAAAGTCGCACCTTTAAAATCGGGTGACACACACCATTCCTAGAAAAATAAAACATGGCCTATGTCACTCCTTGTGTTTTAAAAGCATATATGGCAACAGAGCAGACGACCAAAAACCTCGACGGCCTCCAAATATTTTTTTTTCTTCTTCTGCTCTCCCTTTTTCCAACACCCCCTCCTTCCCCCCTGCCCCCTTCCATTTTGGATTGGAATCATGCCCTCAACTTGTACTGCTGGCATTTGTTCCTTCAACCTTTCATCTTTTCCAAGAGTTCGAGAGAGGCCTTTAAACCGAGCGGTGCATCACCCGGTCTAACCAGAAATCTCTCGAAAACCATTAAGTGTTGTCGTATAGAAGTGGTAAGCACGTTGTCCAGCCAATCAAAATAGAAAATACCGCAATCAATTTGTTGATTCATAAGTCACCGTTAAGCGAACACATGCACAGCAGAGAAAAGACACGGAAGAATGCATTGACTAAAAATAAACCAGCACTCTTGACATTTGCAGAATTTTACCGCTATATAAATAACACATGGTGCAGCTTACTGCAAAAATGCAACAAACACAATTGAATAAAAATATCAGGAACAGCTGCAACAATAAGTCAACCTTGAACGAGTCCACAGTTCAATATTTTTAAAAGCTCATCTTATATGGCAACCAATTAATAATAAATGCGCCAAATTGTGCAGTGATTGTGCAAAATGTTTACATTGCAAGGTGTGCACTGATAGTGTCGCAACTATATTGAATAAAAAAAATGTGAAAGTCGTCGTCATATATTTATGGAGAAGTTTGAGGTGCCCTCTTTATTCCAATGTCAAAAAAAATTGCATATAATATTGCAAAACATATTCGAATAAAAAAAATATCGAGTGCACATGATTCTCATCACTCTGTCAATCAATTTACACATTAAATAAATAAAGCCCAAAGTTTTGAAATTAATAAATGTTGACAATACAGCGTAAATCGAGTATAAATTTCTACACTTAAATTTATTTATTTATTGAACCTCAATCTCTACTACAGGGTTACCCAAAAGTCTGGACGCATAAGTAATGAAAAACATCATTACTGTTGGTTGCCAGGACATCCAGTTGTCAGCCAACAATGCAATATTATTACCTATGTGTCCAGACTTTTGGGTCACCCTGTACACTGTAAATAGTACTCATAGTTTTCAATTAAATTTCCGGACTAATTCAGACAAAAATGTTTTTGCTAGAGAGGAAAAATGGTAGCCGGATATATCATAGTGTTCCTGGCTCATTCGCTCGTTAAAATCTGTCACCATTTTCTATAGTTTTTAAATAAAGATCAGTGATCGATGAGACTTTAAAGTCTTCGCGTTGCCTCCGGAGCCTTGATGATGATGAATGCATCGTGACATGCATTGTTGAAGAATTAGAACATGTAAATGTTGGGGGTGAGTGTGCAACCTGTCCGTAATTCGTGTTTGTTATTCCGAGAACCGCTTCGTCAGACCAGATGATTTATAAACGGGTGTCAGCCAAGGAAACTATCAGTGGGTAAAGCTTCTCTATATATATTTTTTGCGAGCATTCGTAATGTCTAATGATAGGGGCGCGAGAAAGCCTTGTCTACACGCCCAATTTGCTGAAACATGAGTGTTGAAAAACGACGGAAGCAACACTCCTGAAGTTACAAGACTCGAGCGTAATATTTCTGCACTATTTTTAACGCCCCCTTTTACTGCACGAATTCGCAGAATCATCGTTAACAATTACGACATATATCAAAGTCATTAGGTTCTTTAATATATGTCTAATGGCATTGAGCACTGCTCTGCAACAGTACTTTGTAATTGAGCAAGGTGTTGAGCATGCGACAAAAAAATTCGGTCATTTTCTTTAATAACTGAGTAATTGATTTAACAATTGGCCTGATGGTCTCCTAATTAATTCCAATGCCTCAGATAATTTATTAATGACGTATGAACTGATTTATGGAAAGTGTGCACGTAACTGTATGGATTTATGAAAATGTGTACACCATGACGCCATCGGATTTAGTCACTCTAATTACAATATACATAACGATAAAATATTGCGTCAATTTCCAGCCAACCAAAATGCATCTTTATTCAAGGACGCTTATTAGGTAATTGAGGTTCATTAACCCTCATGGCCTAGAGACCCAGACCCCCTTTTTTCTGGGGATTTAAATGAGGGGGCCAAACCACAGCAGGTGACATAATCCGATCTACAAAAAAAAAATTGCAAGGCAAAAGCGACGATGATGTGATTGGCAACACGTGAGTCGCGATTTCCACTCGGAGCACTGCACAAATTGGCGGTTCTTCGGTACCTAGGCGACGGGGATAAAAATCCTAATAATAATAATAATTAGTCCTGTTTTCAGGCCTTCCTCCACCTCACGCATGGTGCAGAAGAGAGACGGCGAATAATAATAAAAAAAGGAGACCAAGTACAGTTAGAGACCCAAGGACGGATGCAGGCGGAATCGGACAGAATAAGTTGGCGTAATGGATGATGGAAAAGTAGAAGGTTCCTTCACCGCAGCATCCCAAAGTTCAGATCGTTCACCTGATGCATCGGGCCTTCAACCCCAAGGCACATTCCGCGCAATTATATAACAGTCTGTTGTCTAATTACCCCGTATTTTAATAATGCATTAGGATACAACAATTCTAGGGACCTATCAGGGAAACTTATTTTTGATTAGGGTAATTTTTGCATTTCAAAAATGGTAACAACTGAAGTATAACGGGTTCGAAGGTATGCATTTAAAAAAAAGTGCAGCAATTAATACTATGCAGGCGTAATTAGCATGGACATACTGTATAGGTTAAGTGGTGTTCATTTTCTCTCCTTGAAATAGCAACCACTCCTATCAAGTGAATAGCTCAATGATCTCTGTATTTAATTAATTCCCGAATTAATTGATTCAGGAATTGCACCCTTCAGATTAGCTGAAAGGAGTTTAATGTATTTTGTGAATAAATAATTTACTCGAACTCGAATACTTTCAAACCTCACACTATGCCTATATTTAAATAGCAGTTTTATACCACAATTTTCTCATCAATATGTGTTTAAAAATTGTGGTACAGGTAAGTAGAAAAAAGAGAGCTGCGGTAACACACATTTCAAGGTTTCTAGTCCGTAAAATTAATGCATAAAAAAACAACCTCAGCAATATTTTTGCGATACCAAGGGGGACATGTAGCAGTATTAAGACAAATTGGTGTTAAATTAGTCTGTAAATTTTTTTTTGAAGCCAAAAGGGTTTTGCCGCCATAACGAATGCCTCGCGTCCCAGCAAGTTTTATTAAACCTTAACTGGCATCCATGTAATGAAAATTCGTCGACGTTGTCATTTACATTGTTATAAAATTAGCCTCGTGAGTTATTAAGTGTGGAGCACGATTCGTCGAATTTGAACTTACCAATCTCTCATTAATCAAAAGCCTGAGTACAAAAGCCAAGGAGCTAGAAAATTGGCTATTGCAAAAATTTTCTTTTTCTTCGCTCGGATTTAAGTATATTATTTTTTTAAAAAGATGTCTCTATCTCTTTTTAACACACCTGTCATTACAGGCAATGAAGCAATGAGTCGTTGGTAAACTCATCCGATTTCAATCTCACCAAATCTCACGTTCTCAAAACGATTTTTTCTTCTTCCACAAAATATGTTCCCATGCGCACTGTGGCAAAATGCGTTTTGCAAATATGATGCTGGGGGGTGAGAGGAGGGGGGTAAAGAAAACATAAAGAGAGAAAAAAAAATAATGAGGGCGTGAGTGCGTATGTTTGGTTGTGCCTTATGGGTTGGGATTCTTCCCATAGAGAAAGTAGTCTCTTCCATCAGGGTTACCGGGTCGACAACTTCTTCTTTTTTTCTTCTTCTTCTTCTTCTGCTTCACTCCCAGGTGGTTTGTATTCTTTCTTCTTTCTCTCTGTCTCTTTCTCCGCGAGTTTTATTGCCTTGTGTGTCTCTCTCTCTATGCGAATCATGGTGTCCAAAAGTTACTCAGCTGGTTTTTTTCTGAGCCACTCAAAATTGATTGCGCGTCAATTGAATTGTCGAAATCGTGCATGACGCATGGGGCCTAACATTTAATTGGCCTAAATGACATGGCGGCTTTTTAATCTGCTTGATACCTGACTGGTTTTATAATAAGGCTGGAGCTATATATTTGGAATTTTCTGCGCTCGTTTATTTGCCAATTTTTAATTTTAACTTTTTTTTAGAGCATGCACCTCTACTGAAGTAAAAAAAAATTTGATTCGAATGCCAGTTTGGACTTTCGGATTTAATGTATTTAATATTTATTCAATCCAATCGAGGTAATTAATTTAATTTAATGTTTTTCTCAAGAATGCATCACAATCAAGAAAAGTATGACAGATGAGCCTGAGATTAAGTAAAATTAAGAGAACTGATATATTTAAATAACTCAGGTAAATTTAAATTTTATTCAGTCTGTGTGCACTGGTGAGTGGAAAATAATGAGCACACATGTCATTATTAATTATCTTAAAATTGCGATGTTACATTTTTTTTACATTTAATCTGAATAACTTTGCTAAAAATTAAGATCAACTCTAATCGTTGTTGACACTTTTCCATATAATAAGCGTGAATACTTCAACACAATTCCATAAGTCGCCCAGTCCCCATTTATGGAAGTAACATGCTCTGTAGATTATAACACGCAGAGTATGAGATACAATCTGTTCCTTTTTACAAAATAAAATAAGTCACGGGTCGCCAAGAGGAACTGTCTGTCACTTTTTTTTTTTTGCGGAACCCCCCCTCGAACACGATTGATAGATAAAAGGGGTTAATGATAGGTTGCGGATCTCAAGGCCAGTCTTTTTGGGTGGAGCCATAGAAGTGTAAGTTGTGCCCAAAGTGGAACGGGTGCAAAAGGTCAAGGAACCAGTTTTTTGGGGGGAAGAAAGGGTGCTCACTTATTTCCGAAAAAAAAAACCAGGACCTATCTCAAAGAAACAATGTTACGGTAACGAGACTAATCAGTGAGTTTCATCCTGATATACATCTCGCAGTTATACCGTTACCAAATCGTGTCCCTTGGTTTACAATAGGTCATGTTGGAATGAATCTCGAACATTGTAACTGACCTACTAGACTACTCACGTGGGTCATTCTTATTCGGCCATTTTTATCAAGATTTTTCTTCCCGAGAGACTTACTTGTTAGTAAATCATCGCAGCAGGGCCCTAGTTTTCTCTAGGGAATAATAAAGCACCGATTGAAAAGATTACACCGTGAGGTTAAGTAGTTAATTGCAGTATGGCAACGGGTAGCTTTGACCCAGTTATTATAAAAGAATGCAGAGTATTGCAAAAAAAAAAAGCTCACACAACTATGTAAATAAACAGTTACAAAATATGAATGGGGGGCTGCCGTATGATATCATCATAAAAGGTTAATTCCAGTGTGCAGTTTGCAATGTGTGTGTCGACAGACTCTGATGTAAGCATGTAGGACACGCATATGTCACACAAATGGTAACAGTCACAGAAGCACTGTATAATTGCGCAGGAAGCGTTTCCCAATTATTTTTTAAAAAAATAAAAAAAGCGATCGCCATATATTTTTATAGCACGAGTCAATTGCCCTTCCTACACTATTACTAATGACGTCAGCTGCTATTTATTTATATCCAGAAGCAAATTGCTGGCGTTGACCTTGCAGGATGATTGCACGGTTACCATTGTTCGGGGGGGACCGATGATTATTCCTATTTACCGATAAACATCCCCCACGCATTTTGGTGATTCGTGACTCTCATTTGTAAGAAAGCGTGACATCAATAATATTTATGAGCTACATTATAGCTTCCGGTACCTTGAATGCTAAAAAAAATACTATGTACAAAATAGTTTCAACAAATATTAATAAAAATAGTGTCAAAATATTAATAAATAAAAAGCACTGCTGGCATTTTATTTAATTATCATTGTAAGAAAATGCACTCATATTAAATAAGAAAATTTAATTAAATCTCGTATATTTATGTCGCACGGCTGAGAAATTGCTTAATTTCAAAATTCCTGATTGACATTTATAATGAGTTAATTATTCACAATTTATTAAAACAACCTCTCCCGATATTATAATATAATATAAATAAAATGTATTGTTATATTTTTAGTGTACAAATGTTATGCAATTCTGTGTTCAGAGCCGCTTCCTATATGGGTTGAGATAAGGGCGTGTCTTTATCGCATAAATTTTATTCCCCCACTTCCCCCCTCCCCCCCCCTTCTTCCAATCACCTCCCCCTCCCCCCCCCTCGAATACCTTCCAATACACACATACGTACACAATACACTTTGCCACACACCATCACCAGTTTTCCTTTCCCTGGCTGCCAAAAGACCTTGGATGGCAGTCAGTCTATCTCTATAGTTGAGCAGGATCTAACCCAACGGACCATTTTGTGACGTCACGATTGTCAATCGAGAAAGCTCGACATCTGAATGCCAAGTTGGAGGGTGGAAAAAATAATTTGATCGAAAACAAAACTTTGCGATCAGGACCCAAATTCCAAACAAACATTACGCAAAAGAAAAGCATAAACATTGCAAGCAAGTGACATTGTGCAGAGCAGGAAGTAATAAATGGCAGTAAATCACTAATAAAATTACATTAGGTCAGTTACAGCAGATATTATGCCACTCCACTATTGCACTTTGCAAATAATTATATGAACCCATATTAATAATAATTAAAAAATCGATAATACGCCTGCCTCCTTGGGCAAATGGTAATATTTCCTGCCATATTAATTGGCCTCATGATTACAATAATTCCACTGCTTATTACACAAACAATGGTTCAATATTAGCACCTAATCAGAGCAGAATGACCTCAGGTCATCATCCCACCTCACAAAAAAACGCACCTTTCAACTTGCTTAAAAATTAAAAATTAATATTAAAAAGAAATAATAATAATTAAAATAAATACGGTAAATGAACTCACCCCCTAATAGGAAAATCCGTTCCGCTGCCCTTGTATTCAGAGCTGTCCAACAAACAAACGTGCAAAAATGCTGGCACACACACGAAAATTCATCCAAATTATTATGTCCGGGATATTAAATAAATCCAAAAAATTTTGCACTGATTATCCGGCTGGTTTTTTTTAAAACGATTATATTTTTCTGATGAAGGAAGAGTGTAGCCGTGAGCGAAGTTGGGACCGGCCCTGCCAGCAGCCGTCTGAGGAAGGCTTTTCCTTTCCTTCGCAACCTGCTCTTTTCCACCTCACCCACCCACCCCCCTTTTTACCACCAACCCCCCTCTCTTTTTTTTCATTCCTCTAAATCCAACCCCCTTCTTTTACCATTCCCCCAACGAACACCTCTTCCGCTCAAATGCACCTCAAGAGTCCATCCTCCATGATGGAAACAAGGAGGATGACTCAACCACACCTGAAATTTAACTCTGATCTTTTTGTGCATGTCCAAAAGGTCCTGACCGAGGGTACCATAAAACTGGGTTGTAAAGCCGCAAACGGAGGCGCAAGTCATGATTGCTATCGAGGTTTTCGTGAAAAGGAAGGGGTTTTTATTTTAATTGACTTCCTTGCGCCTCTGACACGGACAATGCTTGGTGCTGCTGGGTATAATTAATTGCGGTGATTTTCCAGTTTGTGATTTTTTTAAAAAATATATAAGCTTATAGTATGTTGTACAGGGTGTTCCTAATGTGCTGACAGCAAACATACAGTGGTGATTGAGGGCGCCCTTGAAGTCCCGATTTCGATCCCAGCTGCATTGGCCAGAGAATTTTCTCAACTGGGAAGAGTCTCGGCGAGTTCTCTCCGTGTCTGCGAGGGTTTTCTCGGGGGGTTCCTGTTTCTCCCCATAATAAAAAATTACCAACAGCGCAACAGTTGAATGAAGTCTGCCAGTTACAAGAGGATCCCATCATCATCATCATCATCATCATCATCATCATCATCATCATCATCATCATCATCATCATCATCATCATCATCACGACGAATATTTTCTTATCAGTTTTGCTCCAACTGTTATACAGG
Organism: Catajapyx aquilonaris; assembly: GCA_000934665.2. Classification (NCBI taxonomy): domain Eukaryota; kingdom Metazoa; phylum Arthropoda; class Diplura; order Dicellurata; family Japygidae; genus Catajapyx; species Catajapyx aquilonaris. The sequence goes on along the minus strand of JYFJ02000293.1, from coordinate 96,191 downwards.
GTGGTCCAAGTTCAAGTGTCGTTTTATAACGGCGATTAATAGAAGCGCTTAACGATGACGTAGCAGCGACGTGTAAAATTGCCCACTTCGATTGCGCCGAAGATGCGCCGAAGTGGGACATTTACGCGTCGCTGCTACGTCATCGCAAAATCACTGCTATTAATCGCCGTTATAAAACGACACTTGAACTTGGACCACCCCGTATATGATTTTTTTTGCTCCCCTATATGCTAATATTAAAATGAATGGAATGTCTTTGCAGGCGTTGAACTGTGAATTGTCATTGGGAATGACTCACCAGAAAACCATTGTAATCAAAGGTTAAGGAAGGTCGGACATCCTGCAGCAGAGGTCAACATAATATATATTTTTTACAGCAGCACTGAAAAGTATAAGAATAACTCAAATCGATTGATTATCCTACTTATTAATAATAGCCTTAAGAGAAAGCTGGATGTTTTCCATATGACCCTTACTGACACCATTACAATTTGAGATGACATTAGACATTATGAGGGGGTCTCAGATCAAAGGCGGCTAAGTCCAAAAAGGGGATCGCAAAATGACCAAAAACTGCTGATTACTTAACTTTCACTGGTACGATCTTGATACTTTTTGCGTCCATATATTGCCACGGCTCAGCTACATACACAAATGTGCAATATTAATACCTAATGACATTAACATACATTATTTCTGGACGTATTTGTGATACACCCCCCAAAATGGACTTAGCCGCTTTTGATCTGAATATTGAATGAATTAGGAAACACACTAGCGCTTTCCACGACTATTTACACTGAGGTGCTGATATACAATTTAGTGACTTATCAGTTCATTTTCCTAGTATTTATCACAAACGAACCCCGAGAAAACCCACGCACCTCCCACACTATCTGATGAGGAGCTTGAACCCTGTGACCCTTCGAAGGCAGTGTATATGTCACCTCACCGATGATCCTTGAAGTGATCAGTAGCACTGCATCCAGGGCGCGCCCGGAAATGACTCACACAAAGTCATAGTCCTAATAGAGCATTGCCTTATTCCTAAGGCGGATCTCTACGAGCAACAAAAGCACACAGGGTGGTACATTAACCCATGCCAATTCCTAGAGTTAGGGTCTAATTTATGAATCGTTTACTCCAGCATCTCTTGGATGCCAATGGTTCCAAATGGATCAATACATGCCAATACCGGTATTGGTTAATCCATTCAACCTGATATTTTTTATGTAAATAGCTTCATGCTGCAATGGCCGTAACACTTACATTATCATTTTTTTTTTTGCAGCAGATATGCTAGAAGGACACAGTTTCTTCAGTGGTCCAAATTACACAAAATAAAATAGTCGACTCACCCTGTACAAGTAATTGGTGCTTTAGCGACAGTTTGCAAAAATATATTACCCGCTCTCAACGTTCAGGGATTGCCATTTCAATGCCGCCGAAAAAAAAAGCGCAAACTCATTAAGGAAAAGGCTGCCATGAAAGTGCACTTACATTGTTGTAATACTGTTTGGGGGACTCTGAAGGGAAGTCAATTATTATTAGAAGGAGTGGATGGGTCCATGGCTCATTATAATTGAGGGTATTAGATCGGAGTAAGTGGTGTGTGTAGGTGCACTGGTACACACTGGTGGGACACGCGTCCTTGCCGGTTCAAAGGGGCCAAGAGTTCACTTTCACCTCCGCATTTTTCTTCCAAAACATTTGTGGCGCAATTTTTAGAACGAACCTCGGGAGAATTTAAAACGCATTCCGGTCATTTCGCATTGTCTGACCACTCATTTACTGCAAGGACATGTGCTCGACGTTCAGGTGCAATGGAAAAAAAAAATCTATGGCATGACATGTTGAATACACATCCAAAAATGTAATCTGCACACAATATTTTAAAATTGTATTTTTTAATGGATTTAAAATCTCATCAAATCATAGTTTCAGGACCATCTAATCACTAATAGAAACTATTTCAGATTGTGACAATTGCAACATTTTGGTGTCCAGCAAATGAGGCCTTCAACTTTATCTACCAGGATTTAAATACCGGAAAGTAGGACGCATCACTTTTACATCATTTATGTTAACTTTATTATCAGGAAGTGGCCCCCATACAGCAATTCACCATTAGTCCAATTGGCTTCAAAATGCTTTTTATCAAACCCAGGTGAAAACAGTCGTTAACAGTCAATTCCACTTTAAACCGATTTTTTTTTCTATCGTATGAATGAGGAATTCGGGTAGTAATTTGTGTTTCAGATAATGAGAGACGGCGCCAAGGTTGCCAACAGGTCCAGGCACCGCCATCTCATATAACGTGCCCCATTATAAAATGGTTTTTGCTTGCCAAAAGGTTGAAGGAACTTTTGTCGGTTCCACGTGCCAGCCAAATCTCCAGAAAGGAAAAAAAAATCAGCATTTTTTTCCCCATCATTTGCGGTTGAACAGCCTTCGATTTTAAAGCCAATTGGATACAGGCATAAAATGTTGTTGACCGTTCAATGTATATGAACTGTCTATTTCATTAGTAACATTTTTGGTACTATAAGCTAAGCTGCATACTTTTAGAGTTTGTCAAAAATATTCGTTGGCAGTACAAAGACAAACCAAGTTCATTCATGTTGACAATTACTATCAATATATTGCATGCTACACTCTCCCACTGATCACGTGATGTAATACGTAAGACATTTTTATCATTCGTGAACGTATAATAATCGTGGGTGAGCAATTGGCAGCCCAGAAAATCGCTGATTGAAATTGGACACCACAATTGTGCAGTCCCGAATAAAGAGTGCTCGTATATACACACAGTTTTTGGCCAACTGTTTTGCAAAGCATTGTTGCAATTCAGCATGGCCAAATGCGCACGTCGAGTTGCCTTTCTCACGAATTGGGACGAGTAAAATTAGGCTCGCTTGTGGCCTGAGTCACGCCTACATTCTGCCCAAATTTGCAAAAAAGGAGACTGGTGTCTTGTGGTGTCTTCTGTTGCGACTAAGAGAGTACTATTGTTGCGCAAAAAAATGTTCATTGTCGTGCCTGCTCGCTTCTCTTCTCACGCCGTTTGAGCAAGGAAAATCTGCGAGACAAAAGGGACTCGCCTAATGGATTTATATAAAAAAGATAGTCACCGATTTTGCAATCCAAACTTGCGACGTCTATTAGGAGAGAAAGGATTTGGGGTGTTTCCGATTCGGTACAGATCTCTGTCAGGGTCTGCAAATTCTTTTTTTTTTGCAATTCTGTTGCTAATTGAAGTGCCACGTCGATTATTTTTTTGGCAAATTGAAATATCATTCATGAAGTTAGCCATGATATTTATTTTTTATATTTTCGCATATTATTGTGTCAACTTTTTTTTCACAGACGAGTGTGGAAACAAGCCAAAAATTCATGGCAATGACACGTGAAGTCATTCGTTTGTACCCTTCACTGAACTTGTCAAATTCTGCCATTCTCCCTAGGGTACACACTTGGTTTTCCGGGGGGAAAATAGCCGAGTAGAGGGCATTGTTGCAGGAGACTATTGTGGGGGTCGAGGGAAAGTGTCTATCACAATGTCGACACATACGAGCCCATGGCTTTTTTTCTTCTAAGGGAATTTATATCATTGCATGTGTTTCGTGCAGGTTGCTAAAAATTAAATTCTGACATACGGTGCTGTAATTTTTTTTCCGTCACACACTAATTGCCTGGCGCGTTACTGACAATGTACAAGGTACAAGGTGTAACAGGAGTTGCAGAAAAATGGGAAGTAAATTTTTTTTCCAACCGCTTTATTGCATTTCTGGTGGTCATAAATTTCATAACTCATATAGACACAAATGATTCAGCCAACAACAATCCAACAATGAAAATTTATTGGAGAATTTATCGGCTGTACAATCCAGCACTCATGACAATAATAAATTTCAATTGTGTTTGTTTTCGTTCTTTAACAAAACTATGTCAAGATTAAATTGTGGTGAAGCTGAGGTTCTAACTGACTTGATGATTAAATAAATTCTTATCCCATTACCGCGGTTAGACCTTCAAATCCATATAATTTAGCTGCATCAAATGAGCATGTAACATATTTCTCACCCAATTTTTAACTGGCAAGGACGTCACACAGAGTTGCGAAGTAGCAAGGATACATTCATTAGGAATCCGTTTCTGACATCTCCAAAGAAACATTTTCTGACACAATAGACCACGCCCTCCTCATCCATTTTTACAGCTAGAGAGAGAGAGTCCATCGTATGTATAAGAATGCAACACTGCGGGGGCCAATGACGCGCAAGAATGAGGTTATATTCCGGAAAAACCTTGGCATATATTCTGCTTCCTTCCTTCCCTCAAGTCCTTCTCTCTTTTTTTACACTAATTTTTACACCGCTCTTTTAATTGGGCTCCTATTATTAATCAAGAGACAAGTCCTAATAGCGTCCTTGGTTCAAACCAACATTAATTTGTAATCTTTCATATTTATACGGTAGCCCCCTCCGAATAATGCGACTCCTTGATCTCCTTGAACTGGACCGGGCCAACATCTCCCTGGAAATTATTTGGGAACAAACGGACCATTAACAATGCCCACCTCCATTGTTTGATATTCCAGATAAGCCAAAGAATCTTGGTGTTGGATATATATGACAGGAATTCACGTCTCCTTGAAAGATTCCGGGCGCACACATCTAATTAGGAGCAGACATTGTGTACCTAGCATTGTGGTTAGCAGGTAGTACATTATTACCGACCAGTAAGTACAAATTAGCCGTCTGATTAAAATGATATCAGCTGGAGGGATTGTTTCACTGTCCATGTTGATATGCGATCATAATATTATAATGAGCACTAGAAAAAACCATTTTTCTGGGCCTGCGGTTTGCTTCTAACCGCAGGCCCAGAAAAATGAGAGCGAACCGAGTGCTTGTCTATAACCGTCAGAGAAACACTCGATTCGCTCGCCGGTAAGCATTTTAAAAATGTTGTCGTCTCTGTACCGGACAAAATGTTTCAACAGAATCCTTAACCCACGCCATCGTTGTCAATGAGACAGGCAATTAATTGTCCACGTGATGAAACCATTCGAAGCGATTCAAATATGCTGCACAATTGCTCGAACGGATCCACGCAATCAGTCCGCTCGTTACTTATCACTTTACACCCGCTGTGGTTAAAGACAAAGAGCAATGAGAGGTAACCCTGCTGCGCCTGGCAACGGAAGCGATCCCGCGCGTGCACGTACGCCCGGGGGCGCCGTGAACGCGATTAATGAGAGCGTCTCAGCTGGAGATTAGACCCATCCTTGAATTGGCCCAAGGGCAACAGGGAAAGGATCTCTGGAGGCGGAAGCAACAAAATGTGGAGGTGGATGCCCAACAGTGTGACAGATTCGAGAAGATCCATCCAGTGGTTTATATGAGGAGTTGACTTTCATATGATTTCATTAGGACTTACAAGGTGATGGCTTCCGGTCACTGAGAATAACCTGTCAAAACGCAAGCTACCAGTGTGTGGGAAAAATACTTTAATAAAGGCGTGACCATCTCATGGCCGCACGTGAAATTTTTTGACACATGGTAAAAGCCTTGTAGATTAACTTTCAGGGATTTATTATCCAGGATTTTGCACATGAAAAAATATGAACAGGATTCCCCATACTTTAAATCGGGACTCTCATTGTACTATCGTTGCCAAAATTTGGCAAAACCTGTAATCAGTATGACAGCAGATGGCCCGCCGATTTACCCCCTAGTACTATTCTCCACCCAAAGATGGCGCACACTCCTTCTGCACACTCCTGCGAGACAGCGCGATACTATCAGGTCGGACAAACATCCGACGGAAAGAACAAGCCCATTAGGAGAAAGATGAAACACTTGATCCGGCTTGATTAATTAAACTATGAGAATAATAACTAATAATAGCCAACCATAATAACAGCTAATAACTAATAATAACTAAAGCCTAATACTAATAACTAATAACAACTGATAACAAATAACAACAACAACAACATCACGACATTTCCCTATGAGGGGTAGTCAGCGATGAAGGGAGATGCAAGCTAACCCAACATATGAACTAATAAAACACATGAGAAAGAACCTAAAAACAACCTGTCCCACCCCCCACCCCTGTCCCACCTCAGACATCACCTTATCCTCAGACATATTTACCTATTTACCCATTAATTAACCTACGCCATTCACACCTATCCAAACAAACAACCCTAGCCTCAGCCACGTCCATGGTCCTATTGACACAAGAACGTCTCGGCTTAACACTAGCAACACCCTTAAGACACTGACCCACCTGGTCCAACCATGTCTTCCTAGGCCTACCCATATAATAACTAATAACCAACAATAATAACTAATAAGAGTAATATAATAAATAATAATAATAACCTATAATAATAAATAATAAGAGTAATATAATAAATAATAATAATAACAAATAATAAATAATAACTAATAAAACTAATAACGGCGTAATTTCGAGAAAACCTACACGAGCACGGAGAGATTCCATCTTTTTATTTGAATCCTACTCAGCTAAGTATATATTACTCAAACTGTATGTGCAAAAGTGGGGCAAAGATCAAGTCGATAAGCAGAGCTAAATAATTGCTCTGTTTTTATCTCTCTTTTAAACTTTTTTAAAACCAGTGACTGCTAATTTGTTGGAGTGCAAAGTGCGACATGCACCGATTGATCACTGTGCTGGATCACTAGCATTTTCTGCCCCAGATGTCGCCGAAAGCTGGCCAAAAAAAAGAGAAGGGTCACACCCCTCAGAGTATATAGGAACCCATTCTCCATTGTTCGTTCCCTTCGCCCAGCGAGTAATAAATAAGTCCTTGCCACCCCACCGGCCTACCTTTTATACGGTCCCACAGTCTACAATACACCTTAGGTTGAGTTACACGTTAATAATTTTTGAGGCAGGAAGGTGCAGAGAGATATGATCATGAGCCTTTTCCCACGCTTCCGCCAATATCTTTTGCCCCATATTCGACTCCGTGACGTCAGGCGTGAGGTATACCGCCTTTTTTTTTCTTCAATCCCCACCTCAGCACACAAAGGGATTGACCTGAGAGGTCACCCTGCTTGAGAAACCGATCCTGACATAACGTTGCCAATAAAAGAATAACGGGACGCCTGCTCCAACGCACGTTATGTTTTGTAATCATTTTGCTTGCGGCTTTCTCCCAAAGATTCAGAGCAACATGTATCAGAGTGATATACTGCCAATTAGTAACAAGGCTTTAACTTCAATTGGAGGGTGGTGCATTGCCTAAATACACATTATTTGTAGAAAAAATAATAAATATTGTTTACCCCACATGTCGATTTAGAGAAAAAGAGCAATCATGACAAATGATTAAAAACTCTCTGATTGCGCTTTTATTCTGAGTTTCTGAAGTAAACAATTAGTTAAGCCAGAATTTAGATTCCTTGTGAATTAGTACTGGTTAATTTAGTAAATAATTATGGGCTTCATGAACTGTGTATGGTTGAAAATATCCTGCTGAGTATGCAACCCTCCAATCAACAAAGTCCGACTGGTTGCCTATCCAGCAGGATAATTATACAGTTATAAACTGGTACTGTAATGCACATATAGGTTTAATAAATTTTTTATTAAACCTCAACGTACAGTACAGTACAAGTTCATAACAGTGAAGAAAATTCAAATCATTTGTGATTATTATTTGCTTCACTGTGACAGGAGTCGAATCTTAATGTAATTTTTTTGTCCATATGCAAAACTTTCATCTGGAGTGCAAATATTACTTACTTGGAGTGCTTAATTTTTAGTTACTGGGTTTAGCCATGTTTAAAAACAGGACCAACTGGAGTGCAAAGTTTGCAATTTTTGCATACGAATAATATTTCGACCCCATGCTGTAATTTCACCTTCCTAAATCTAACAAAATTGCACCTACATTTTCTTCAAGACAAATACGGCGAAATTTTTGCACACCAAATCTATTGTTAATTCCCTGCGACTGTATGCGTCACGTATCACTTTGCTATCGTCACCAGATAATATCAGCATGATAAGCATGAGCTATGAGGAAAAATATGGGAACAAATGATGCCAACATTTTCCTGAAAATGTCCGTCACGTCGTACCTGCTCGGCCTGGTCCTTCTTTTGTGCTCAAAACATTCGTTCGCAGGTAAGTCTTACGCGATTATGGTTATGAATGTATGCAAATTTTTTTTCGCATTTCGGCCAGACATCGGGCCAGACACTGTGCAGACTACGACTCTTCCGTATTCGGATTCGTCGGCCGGTTCAGAGTGTCCGGATGATGCCAAAGGAGAGTGTTGTCTTCAGTACACCTGGCCCGGATACAAGGAGCTGGACAAGGTGATGTCGGACAACGAAACGTGCGAGGATATAGTCGGAGACACTCCAACGCCATGCATGTCAACCATACTGTACAGCAGTAAGCAAAAAATATTCGCACACGATATTTGTCATCATCAATTTTGCACAATGTGTGATTCCTCCTCAGACAACACGAATCCTCCTAATGTGAGCGCCCTGCCTGCCTTCTGCAAGGAGAACAGGTGTCCCATATGGTGCCAGAAGGCGAAGGACCAGACCTGCATCAAGTGGAGCCTGTACAGGAAGGCATACAACACAAGGGTGCTGGTCAACGAGTCCAGGTTCTGCGGGAAGATGACCACAGACGAAGGAGAGGTCGTAATGGACGGATGCTTCAGCTACGAGTTCGACGGAAATGAACTTGTCGCCTGCTCATGCGACACACCAAAGTGCAACGCTGGAGCGACAATCATAATTGACCATTTGGGGTTATTGCTGATGATGCTGGTCATACTTGTACCTTCTGACATCTTCATGACAAGCCCCACTGTTAGAATTACCTAATAGTTCAGTTCTCTCGGTACTGATCAACTACTGTGTAATTATTTTACTGAACTGATAAGGTAAGCTGAAACAATTGTGATACTGAAAATAGTTAGCAGCATGTACTCATTGGTAAATAAACTATCGCATTATTTTCATCCTCACGTATACATGAAGCATGAACCTGCTCAATTTATTCCTATATTTATAGCAGGGTCAGGTTTTATGGAATTCAGCCGGTGATTAACGCATCGACACGTCTATAAACATCCGCTTCTTGGAATCTTGTTCAACACTGTTGCAGTTTTTGTGTGTGTGCATTTGCATATTGCTCTTTTTTCCCGTAATTATATGCAAACAATTTGTGCTTGTCAGAAGCCGCGGCTTAAAAGTCACGAACATGTTTAGGGGCCCCCTAGAGGTAAAGAGACAGCAGCTCTGCAGTCCCCATCATCATCTCTGAACCCGCAGAGAGAAACAAACATGCCATGTCCTACAAAGGTATGTGACCCAACAGGCTCTCTCAAGGTCACAGGTACAGTAACTCCTTCGCACATTACGGACATACCAGCCCTGCATATCACACCTCAAGAGAGCTATATAAGTTAATTATGCAGCAGGTGCACATGTGATATAAACTGAAATATATGTATAGCCTATAGCAGGAGTCATGGTCGCTCTAACAGCTATAGTGTCTGCATAAATAAGTAAATCGCAAAATAAATAAATAAATACTGTATAACTGAAATGAATAAAAATTGGGAAAATACAGAGATTGATAATAATTATTATTGGAAAAGTAAGTCAACAGATAAAATTGGAAAATAACTAGATAATATTGAAAATAATACATAAACAAGTAAATGATTGAAAATAAATAAATAAATAAATAAGACAAAATGGATTAAAATGAACAATAATGAATAAATAAAATTTTGATGCATGTAATTGAAAAATTAAAATTAAAAAATTATTGAAAATAAGAAATAGATAAATGAATGCATAAATAATAGAGAAATCGATAATTCAAAAATAACAAATAGATAATTGAAATAAGTCAAATAACAAATTGATTAAAAATGAAAATAAATAAATAAATAGTGTCAACAAATACGCTACTCCCCCCCCCCCCCC